>PVJA010001590.1:0-123085 GCA_004027025.1 Myocastor coypus
AAAAAAAAAAGAAAAAAAAAAAAGAATAGTCAAACTTACAGACACAGAAATTAGAATGACAGGTGTCAGGGGGCTGGGGGAAAATTAGTGAACTGTTATTTACTGGTTATAGAGTTTGAGTTGGACAGGATAAAATTCTCGAGAGTAGCTGTACAATAATATGAATATACTTATTACTGAACTGTGCACTGAAAGATGGTTAAGGTGGTACATTTTATGTATCTTTTATCATAATTCAATTTTTAAAAATCTAATAATATTTGCTACATTCAAACCAGCAATACTGTAATACTATAGTCAGTATTACTTTGGAGAAATATTCAGAATCTCTGATTACAGAATTGATCTATTAAAATCCTGTAGGTGAACTACTCACCAGCTGGCAATGTGAGCCTGCATTAATTAAGTGCTCTCACAACCTCATTTCAACTTCTTTAAATCTCTTACCAACCAACCAACCACCAACCAACCAACCAACCTAGCATAAGGTGCTGAAGACAAAGGGCAAAGTCCATCCAGAGGGTGAGCCATCAGGCATCTGCAACAGTGGAGAGCGACAAGTCTAAGCCAAGCGGAGGAACTGGACTGTTTGAGTGGATGGTTGGGCTCTGTCCTACTGTTTTTCTAAAGTCAACTGCTGCTTTCCCACATGCTCTACTATTCCTCTGGGGGAAAGGGCAGATCCAAAGGCCAAAATCTTAGGAAAAGATCAATTTTAAAAGGTTCTCAGGCTGGGGAGCTAGCTCAGTGGTCCAAGTGCCTGCCTGGCAAGCACAAGGACCCGCGTTTGATCCCTGGTACCATATGGCAGGTGTGCTGTGTGGGCCATTGAAACCCGGTGTGGTGGTGCATGCCTATAATCCCAGTGCTGGGAAGGCTGAGACAGGAGGATCACTAGGAGTCTGAGCTATGTAGGGAGACCCTGTGCCAAATAAATAAATGACTAAAAGATTTTTTTAAAATTTAAAGTAAATTTTTTTAAAAAGTTCTTTATTACTGACTTTTATGATTTTTTTTTTTTTTTCCAGAGCTATGGATTGAACTCAGACCACTGGGCTTGCCAGGCAAGCACTTATCCTACCGAGCTATCTCCCCAACCCTATACTGACTTTTAAAAAGTTCTACAGTTTTAAAACAGATGTGCGAAGATGTTCATGGCCAGTGTGTCATCTTAGAGGCACCTGAGTACCTTTACCAAAAACACCACTTCTGCATCATATACTTGTGCTGAACCATCAACTTTACTTGCCAAACAGTATCTGCCCTCTTTTTGCCCATAGCAAAATTAGGCAACATTTTCTGACTCTTGTCCCCAGTTATGCATACTCTTGTCCCCCATTATCCCACCTGTTGCACTGGCCAGTAGCTTTTTTCCATGTACTTCTGCAAGCTGCTTAAGTCACCACCTCACCCACTACTACCTCAGCTGAACATCAAGCAGCCCCTTTCTGCTCTTCCCCACCTTCCCAGCTTCACTCACCCTAACACCACAGGTCAGAAAACCCCCTGGCTCCCGCGCTCCTACTCTATTTTCTAGCTCTCCAGCAAGGATTGTCTACAGCAAGGATGCCTCTCCTACAACCTCTAGTCCTCCAGTTAGAGAGCTGCAACAAAATCATCTTTCCTGTTCTCAGGGTGAGGATGTCAGGATCAAGGGTTAGCACACATTGCTCCTCACCTCGTTCCTTGGAAGAGTGTAACTGTTAGTGCTATCTCTTGCTTTCCTTTTCACCACTTACTTCATGCCCCTTGATCTTGACCACAAAGCATTATGTGACTAAAGTGCTCACTCAGTCTCCTGCTTTCTCCCCTCCTGCCAGAGGGCAGTCTTGCCAGCTGCCCTTTAAACTTGGCTGAGTCTCCACTTGCAGTTGCCAAGCTAATCCCAGGAGCTATTTCAAAAGCTTCCTCCTTACTCACATCTTTCTACCTGCTCTTCACATGAATGACCAGGAGCACCCTCCCTAGAATGGACCAGATCTAGGGTAGAAAATAAGTGATGAAATGAAGTCCGGAATACTTTTTGTCCACTGAATCATTTAAGGTTCGTAATTGCAAGGTTTTCTTGCTTGTTCTGTGAAGTCCGTTAAGCTTAAAGGCAAATTACCTATAACTATGTACTCCTCATTGCTTAGGGGATAAATCTGTTATTCTTTGGACTTAACATAAGAACTACTTATATTAACTCTAGCTTTTCATGCTGAGTTTTTATCTTCCATCTTTAACATAATCTTTTCCAAACTTGCTAATCACCTGGATTGCTTATTAAAAAGGCAGGTTCTAACATAGTAAAAGTTGCCATGAGAAGGGCATAGCCTGGTAATTTCTCTTCCAGAGAAGTTCGGAAACACTGAAAGCCTATCAAACCTTCCAGATGTTGTCAGGGACCTCATAACTCTGAAGGCATCTGCCCAGATGGTCTGAATTAGTATTTAGGTCAGGAAGATTCTACCTACCGCAGCCATGCTGTGTATGGACTTACAATTAATTTGGACTTAATACCCCATGATTGTGTGATCTAATTTTTCTATTTTAGTCATAAGAGTCTTAAGGACAAATGTACAGTGTTCCATAGCCACCCAGGGCTGAACGAGCATGTCACTAAGTATTTATTTATAACTCAATTAAAAATGTTAGTGTTGGTCAATAAAGGCACTATGCACCTTTTTTCAAAAAGAACGAAGGCAAGAACTGTGCAACACCGCCACTCTATCTCTGTGCCCTGCAGTGCTGGGGAATCCAGGCCAGGGCCTTCTGTATGCTAGGTTAGCATTCTACCACTGAGTTATACTCCTAGCTGTTGACTCCATACCTTAAAACCTATCTTAGTCATGGATCTTTCCCTATCATCAGCTAATGAAAAGAATAAGAATGAAAACTTAAGAGTTTGCCGGGTGTGGTGGCTCACGCCTGTAATCCCAGCACTCGGGAGGCTGAGGCAGGAGGATCAGTGTGAGTTCGAGAACAGCCTGGGCTACAAAAGTGAGCTCAAAGCCAGCCTGAACTGCACAATGAGACCCTGTCTCAAAAAAGACAAAAAAAAAAAAAAAAAAAAAAGAGTTTGTGCTCTGGCCTGAAAAATGAAGGTACTCAGCAATTTTGCCATTCTTCTAAGAACTGTTGCTATAGCTGGTCTGACTGCCTAGATTTCCTGTCATAGTCAGCTTCTCTCCCCGATGGATTGCTATCTGACCTTGGGTTTTCCTTATTACCATGCTGGAGAGATCTCAGAATTAATGATTTGCAGCAGATAGTGCACTGCAAAAACTCAGGCAGCAGCCTTTCAGGCTAAGACATGCTGGAACCCTCTTCTTAGAAATAGAAGTTTCAGGGGCTGGGGAGATAGCTCCATAGCATAGTGCCTGCCTGGCAAGTGCAAAGTCATGAGTTTGAACACTGGTCCCACAAAAAAAAAAAAAAAAAAAAAAAAAAGAAGTTTCAAAGGGGCTAGGGAAATAGCTCTGTGGCACCAGTGCCTGCCTGGCAAGTGTGAGGTCATGAGTTCAAACCCCAGTCCTGCAAAAAATAAATAAATAAAGAAAGAAAGAAAGAAAGAAGTTTCACACTCAACATTGCAAATATGCAAGGATATTTATCTGAAAGTATTCTTTTTTTTTTTATATAACTTTTTTTTTTTTTCCTTATTTCAGAACCTTTATTTATTCACTTATTTTCTTGGCTGGCTCAGCCCCGCCCCGAGGGCAGGGCTGGCACAGCATGTGGTGCTGGGGATCAAACCGCGGTCCCTGAAGCTGCCCAAGCTTTCCGAAGCAGGCGCTTTAGACCACTGAGCCATCCCGCCAGGCCCCGAAAGTATTCTTTTTTTTTTTTGTCTTTTTGAGACAGGGTCTCACTATACAGGTCAGGCTGGCCTGCAACCTGAGTGCTGGGATTATAGGTGTGCACCACCATGCCTGGCTTCTGAAGGTATTCTTTTTTTTTAAGAATTTTTTATTTTTTTAATTTTTATTTTATTTATTTATTTTTTTCTTGTTTCAGAACCTTTGGCCAGCTCAGCCTGCCCTGAGGGCAGGGCTGGCGCAGCATGTGGTGCCGGGGATCGAACTGCAGTCCCTGAAGCCGCCCAAGCTTTCCCAAGCAGGCTCTTTAGAGTACTGAGCCGGGCCCCCTTGATAAATTTTTATATATATCTAATTACACTTATAAGGTTAACAGGAAATAATTCATTATATATGAGTACTATATCAATTTATATTTAAAAGTACACTACTGTTCACTCTTTTATTTATTCACTCATTTTTATGGCCTGCTCAGCCTGCCCCGAGGGCAGGGCTGGCACAGCATGTAGTGCTGGGGATAGAACCGTGGTCCCTGAAGCTGTCCAAGCTTTCCCAAGCAGGCGCTTTAGACCACTGAGCCATCCCGCCGGGCCCCTGTTCATTCTTTTAAATTGGTGGTTAAATACATTTCTCATACTGACCTATGCGTAGGTTAACAATAGATCCTGATTGCTCATAATATGGAAAACAGCAGAGCCTAGTTTTTGCAGTAGGGAAATGAATCTGCCTCTTGTTTTTCTTCTTCTTCTTCTTTTTTTTTAATCTGCCTCTTTACAAAATAGAGGAAATAAAGTGCTTTTATAAAAGTGAAGAAAAAGTGAAAAACCAAAATGTGAATCTCCTCCAACAAAGGGAAGAGATTGCTGACTATGATCTTCAGACCCTCTAGTGTTTTGTGAACTCAACCCTGAATACTTCAACCCCTTGGAAACAGCTTTATCCAGCCACAACTGTCTTACTATCCACGGACTGAATTATTTGCATCTGTCTGCCAAACTCTGACACACAATCGGGCCACTTGGCTATGGAGAGGGTCCACGATCATTTCCCTTGTTCTGGTACACTAAGAAATCAATTGCTATTTTGCAAATAGGTTTATGTGCTAATTTCCCCCATATGTACTTCCCAAGTCAGTGAATATTATAAAACCCAGGCCCAACATATACAACTCACACTGGCCATTTTTCTTTTTTACTTAAACATTCAATTTTTATTTTTTTATTTTTTATGATTTAATATTTTTATTGTTTAAATTTAACAATGGTTATATTACATATTTTCATCATCATGGCCTCTTTTCTGATGGTTGATATTATGCAACCTGAAGTGTTGGGTCTTTGTAACTGCTTATCCAAAGACACTGGCCCATCTTTCAGCTGCCTGTTGTTACTTTTACACAATACAAACCTTCTCATAGGCTGTGATGATTATACGCTCAGCTAAACAAATGCATTCCCATCAGGGTAAGTACCTAGGAAACAGCAAGACTTTCTGGATACCAATAGGTAAAATAATCAGTCTGAATCAGCCTTTTAAAAGCAAAAGCAGGTTTTTACAGAGAAGCTTATACATTACTTTAATATGGTCAGTACCATAAAATAAAACTGGGTATGGGGCTGTATAGCACATTTTCAACAAGCACTAGGTCCTGAGTTCAAACATCACCAAATAATAATATATACACAAAACAACTGCCAATCAAACAAAAAGATCCCGGAACACTATCAAGTACATAGTTTTCTGCTCTGACTTGAAGATAATCAGATGTTCACTTGTAATGAACTTCAAAGATGCAGGTAAGTTTTTATGTAGTCCCAGAATGAAAAACATAGAACAAAGCTGTAAAATTCAAATTAGTAAGATTTGATGGTGTTAGGGAGGAGACAGGGTCTCGCTACATAGCTCATGCTGGCCCAGACTCACTATGTAGCCCAAGCTGCCATAAAAACTCATGGTAATTGTCCTGCCTCAGCCTCCTAAGTGCTGGGATCACAGGCACCACCATGTCCAGTGAGATCTTTTTTTTTTTTTTTTTTTTTTTTTTTGTGGGACTGGGGTTCAAACTCACAACCCTGCACTTGCCAGGCAGGCACTTGTGCCACAGAGCTATATCCCCAGCTCCCCAGTGAGACCTTTTCTAACCTAGAAAAATCATGTTCTTTTTAGTGAATGATGTGAAAGTGGATGCAGTTATTAAACCTGGATGGAGTCCTACAATCAAGAGTTTCCACTGCTTGGAGGACTACAATTGCTGGATATGGGGTGTCCACAAAGCTCTAGCAGATCAGGAGCTGATGGGGGCAGGGCTGGTCCTACAATTCAGGTTTTCTTGTGCTGCTCGATGGCCCTCTTGTCTCTTGTCACCATAAAGGAAATAGGCCATCTGAACAGTACTGCAAAGGGACAGAGAGTTCAAGCATCAATGTAACAAAAATAAAGCATTTGTCTAGTAAATTTTAACTTAACTAGGTTGGCCTCGACATACTTTTAAGGCTACCAACAGGAAAAGAAGAAAACACTATGACAGCTTGGGATTATTCAAACTCAGCTCAATTTAAGGTTAAATAAGCTTTGAGAAGCATATGAAATAATCATAACAGATTATATAATTATAGCTCAGCTGATTAAAGCACCTGCTTACGCAGAGTGCAGGGACCAGGGTTCAATCACTGGCCGGCATGCTGGTCCTGCCCCTGGGGTGCACTGAGATGATGACTGAGACTGGGTATGGTGGTACACGCCTGTAATCCCTGCACTTGGGAGGCTGAAAACAGGAGAATCACCATGAATCTGATCTATATAGTGAGACCCTGTACTAAAAAAAAAAAAAAAAAAAAAAAAAAAAAAAAAAAAAAAAAAAAAAAAAAAAAAAAAAAAAAAAAAAAAAAAAAAAAAAAAGACCAGTACAGAGGTTCTGCAGAGCATATGCAAGGCCTGGATTCTATCCTGTTACAGTTTATGTTCAGACACCCTTAGGAGCTCCTGGTGCCACAGGCAGGGTGTGTGGAATGCCCCTGCATTATGGGGCACTTAGAGCTAACTTGGGGTCTGGTAGGAAGGGGCTCTATGGGGCATGACCTGGAAGGGTGCATCTTCCTCTCTGCTTCTTGGCCACAAGACGTGGGTAGCCTTTGCTCTGAGCTGCCATCCTGCTTTGCAGCCAGCTGGCCAATGACTGTAAATGTGAGCCAGAACCTGGCCTCACTTAAGTTGCAAGTGTGGGGTATTTCTTCTTAGGGGTAAGCAAAAAGACACTTCAACACAAGGGGTGAGGGCAGGACCTATGAAGCACTCGCTCCTAAGGCAATTTATGATAGTCTCCAGTAATTGCTGCTTCACATCTGAATTGTTTTTGTTAGAAATTGACTAGGTTTTCTTTAAAAAAAGAATTAAAAGGGTATAATAAACCACTGTATAATGAACATTTTGGACTCTATATGTGTGTGTGTGTGTGTGTATATATATATATATATATATATATATATATTGATTAATGTGTGAATGCTTTAGTGCTATAGCATATATACTACTTGACTATGTACCAGAGTTTTTACAGTACGCATGAGTTAATTATTTATATACTGAAATCAGATAGTATTTTTATTGTAGTTTATTTTCTCACATTCTCATGCCTATAAAGTCCTTTCCTGTTTATAGATCTGACAACTCCATATTTTCAGACATAACTGCACAATTACTTGACATTTCTAAGGATCTAAAATTATACTTATGAAAATATCTAATTTTCCTAATAATATTTTCTTTCTCCATTAGTTTAGGGAGGATCATTTTCTTTGTTATTTATTTATTTTTTTCTTGTTTCAGAACCTTTATTTGTTTATTCATTCATTTTTATGGCCGGCTCAGCCCGCCCCGATGGCAGGGCTGGCGCAGCATGTGGTGCTGGGGATCGAACCACAGTCCCTGAAGCCGCCCAAGCTTTCCCAAGCAGGCGCTTTAGACCGTTGAGCCATCCCGCTGGGCCCCATAGGGAGGATCATTTTCACTAAGCTGCCTTTTTCTTTCCCAGAAATGTAGCTCAACATTTTCTCAGGTTCAGATTCTGTTATGGACAAGATGCTGTGTGCTTTGATTTCTCTTTATATGACAAAGTCTGTCCCCAGGATAGTGGTATTTAAAGGCAGGACCTTTGGGAGGTGACCAGAATGGTGTAGTCCTCCTAAGTGACACTAGTGTTGTTATCGCAAGAGTCCAGGGAGTCGCCTGCCCTCTTCTCACCAGGGGAAGACACGGTTAGAAGTCAGGGGACTGTGACGGGGATCAGACCCTCATCTTGAACTTGCAGCTTCCAGAACTGCGAGAAATATTATTTCCTTCTATTCTTTTTTTCCTTTTCCCTTGTTATGGTTTGTGCATAGATGTCCTCCCAAAGCCTCATGCAGTCTTAGGGTGGCTTCTGGAATTTGTAATTGATTATTGTAGAAATGGGTGTGGCACCTCCCCTGGAGCAGGTGATTTGCATTTCCATGTAAGGAAGAGTAGTTAGCTCCTTGAACTGCTGCTACCTCCCTGCTCAGTTCTCTTGCTCTTAGCTGCTGCCATGAAAGGTTGCCCTCTGCCATGTGCTGCTCTGACTTGGAGCCAGTTGAATATGGACTGAACCCTTCTGTAACTGTGAGCTAAATAACCCTTTCCTTCTTTCATACTGAGTGTTGGGTATTTGTCCCAGCAACGAAAGAATAATAAGACATCCTGCCACCTCTCTTGTACCCCTTCCCATTTGAACATTTTATTCCTCCTTTGCAGTATCTGTCATCCATTCTGGTCCTTATTTGTGCTTTCAGTTTCTCACACAGAGCAACGATACAATATTTATTATATGTGCTGCCGAAGCGAGCACATTTTTTTTTTTGTGGGACCGGGGTTCAAACTCACGACCTTGCACTTGCCCAGCAGGCACTTGTGCCTCGGAGCCATCTCCCCAGCTCCCCAAGCAACGATACAATATTTAAACATGAGTCTTACTTCATTTAAAAGTAAGGTTATGTACAAATCTTTTGTAAAGAAAGGGAAGAAGAATTGAAGGGAGGGAAGGAGATTTTATCATTTTAAACAGCTATTGCTTTCTGAATTTATTTATTTATTTATTTATTTATTTATTTATTTATTTATTTATTTATCTTGTTTCAGAACCTTTATTTGTTTATTCACTCATTTCTTGGCTGGCTCAGCCTGCCCTGAGGGCAGGGCTGGCGCAGCATGTGGTGCCGGGGATCGAACTGCGGTCCCTGAAGCCGCCCAAGCTTTCCCAAGCAGGTGCTTTAGACCACTGAGCCATCCCGCCAGGCCCAGACAGCTATTATTTTCTAACTTGATATCTTTATTTATTTTTTCCAAGCGTAGTTTTAGTGTTACATAGTGCTATGTTCAATATGATGAACCTTTTGAAGGTTCTTGAGACCAGTATCTGATTCATCCTGTGTACATAAGTGCATGGTTTTGCTCTTGATATGTTTTTTCCTTTATCTGCTTCCAGTCACTTCATTGTTTAATCCAGAACACATTCAGCTGTGTTATGCCCTTAAGTTCTTTTTTTTTTTGAGGGACTGGGGTTCGAACTCATGACCTTGTACTTGCCAGGCAGGCACTTGTACCAAGGAGCTATCTCCCCAGCCCCTGTGCCCTTAAGTTCTTATCCTCTTCTTTAAAGTTCTTATATTAGGTAGACTATACGATATTTATGAATATAGGTCTGGTTTACTTCACTAATGAGTATATGTTCAATATACATCCATTTATATATGAAGTCTTCAAACTTATCATTCTTTATGGATGAGTAGTATTCCATTGTAGAAAAATACCACATTTTTAAATCATTCTTCAAATGATGGGCATTTTGGTTGTTATCAACTTTAAAAATAAATTTCTTTCTAAATACATATTTTTATTTTTATTTATTTGTTTATTTGTTTATTTGTCTTTTTGAGACAGGGTCTATGCAGTTGAGGTTGGCCTTGAGTTAACTTTTGTAGCCCAGGCTGGTCTCGAACTCGCACCAATCTTCCTGCCTCAGCCTCCCAAGTGCTGGGATTACAGGCGTGAGCCACCACGCTCGGCTCTAAATACATATTTTTAAAGTGTGAAAAATACACCTACGGTATGTTGTATTAGCAGTGTGAACTAAGACCGACCCTTTACTGTTCAATACTTGGCACAGCTAGCAGGGAGCCACATCTTAGGCCTCATAATGTTGTGTGCCCCTCCCCAGGGCAGTTTTTATTTTAACTGAAGGCAGCACGGTCTTTGGAGGGGGCAGGACATGCTAAGAGTTCCACCAGTGGACTGCTTACTCCATGTTCCTTCACTTGCTTGCTCTGCCTTCCTTCTACTTACACTAGCACCTCAAGGAACAGTGCCTGCAGTCAACCTCCAAGGCCAAGATGGTCATGATAAACCGTATGCAAGCCACAGTACCAAAAACTGCCCTGAAACAAAGTAGAGGCTGTGTACCATATTTACTGCAGGATCTTGGGTAAGGAACCGTCACAGATTTGTCGACTGTAAGAAAGTACGTGAGTGTGTGTGTGTGCACGTGCCACTGCAGACTCCACCAAAGCATGGGACACAAAGCTACTGTGAGTGGCTGGTCCATAAATGGACATGCTGTTGAAGAGAACACACAAAAAATCTGGAAAATAAGAGCAACTAAAAAAAAAAAAAAAAAAAAAAAAGAGCAACTACATACTAAAGCTTAGCACAGGACACAGGACTAAGCCAGCCTTCCATTCAGGAGAAACAAAGACTTATTTTCCAATAAGTGATCAAGGGACCAAAAGAGCTCAAACTAAACCAAACCAAATAAACAAAACAATCCCAAAAAACAGCCAACCAACCAAACGAAAAGGAACAATAAAGAATCCCTACAACTACAATGACATAGTAGTGGCTGGATCACATTTCCATTTTGCTTGTAGTACAAATATTCCAGAAGACTGTCCAGACTGTGCAGTTTCTCTTCCAGCCACACACTTGGGCATAGCAACTATTTCTCCCAGTGCTGTTCTTCAAATAGTTAACATACTTAGTTTTTGTTTTCTAGCCCCTATTTTTCTTCTTTCCATTTTTCTTCGTTTACTAATATTCACCTATCCACTAAAGTTAGTATTCTATAAGCTTTTTTAACCAATAATTTTTTTGACTGGCTCAGCCCCCTCTAGGGGTGGGGCTGGCATGGTGGTGCTGGGGATCCAACCAAGGTCCCTGTGCACTTGCCTAAGCTTGCCTAAGCAGGTGCTTTAGACCTCTGAGATATCTCGCCAGCCCTTAACCAATAATTTTAATGCTTTCAGTAATTCTTAAAGAAAAAATAGGTGGCTTCTGTATCCTCCAAAATCCCAACGGAGGTTGGGGGTGGGTGGTAAAGAATAATTAAACAGGCTCAGGCACATAGCCTGAAGGGTAGGCAGCAAACAGGGCTCCGGGCAGGTGTGGGAATCCTGCTACCTGCAGGAGGAATTCAAGACCTGGTCATCCTCAAGTAGAATGGTGTTTCCATCTAAAGAAATCACTCCTTTTTCCATACTTCTGGGACCCACCTTTGTGAGACACACTGTGGCAGAAGGAAGAGCTCATCTGTATGCTCTAGAAGTAGTGCAACATTTGTGTAGAGAAGGAAGGAGAAAAGTAGCTCTGGAAAATACTTGGTGAAGATGTGTTGCAATCTGGATTTACAATGTCTCTCAGAAGCTCCTCCAATCAAAGCTTGGTCTCCAACACAGCACCATGTGGGAGGCTAAGGGACCAGGATGACTGTATGGTGGTGGAGGCGTGGTCTAGTGAGTTTCAAGGGAGGGGCTCTGTTGTAAGTGAGCCTCAGTTTCCTCATTATAAAATAGTAACATCTACTTCTTAGAATTGTTATAAAGATTCATAGAACAAATATAGCCACTGCACATGTCATCTGACATACAGTATGTGTGATCTAACTCATTCTTATTACAAGGTGAATGTATACATGACATATATTTACATATATGACAATCATTTCCAAAAGAAAAATATCTGGTGTGGTGGTACATATCTATAATACCAGCTACACAGGAGACTGAAACAGAAAAACTGTAAGTTTAAGATCAGCCTAGGAAATTTAATGAGGAAACTCTGTCCAAAAATCTTATAAAGGTGTAGGGGTATAGCGCTGTGGTAAAGTATCTCGGGGTTTAATTTCCTACCTTCAAAAAAAAGAAAAAAGAAAAAAAAAGGAAAAGCAGTACAAGTCAGAAGGTATAGCATAATAAAAATATTAATTAACAGTAATAAGAAATATAAGGAAATTTATTTTATTTTAAAAAGTTTATTTGTATTTTATTTTCTAAATCTATTTATATATGTACTTATATATATATTTATTTGATATAGAGTCTTACTATGAAGACTGGACTTATAGTGATCCTCCAATCTCAGCCTCCTAGTGCTGGGATCACAGGTGTGTGCCACCACCATGCCTGGTTTTGGTGGCTGGCATGGTGCAGTGCCAGCATGGCATGCAGTACTGGGGAACAAACCTGGGTCCTTGCACTTGCCAGGCAGGTGCTTAGACTGCCGAATTATCTCCTCAGCTGGGAAATTTATTTCCTACATGAAGGAAACTTTAAGATGTAATGTTATTAAGGAATGTAAGAGGAGACAAACAGGAAAGCATATCATATTTCCACATAAAATAACAGCATAATAAATTGTTACATACTGTCTAGTTAATACATTAATATGTCAATTACAATTACAATAAAAATGACAACAAAACTGAGGATAGAGGACTAGACAATCTTATTTAAAGCCCATACAGTACTGGACATGAACATGAGGGAATCAGTCTCTACCAAAGTGTACGACATAAAATCAATCTCTACTATGAGTGGGCTGGTCCATAAATGGACATACTTCTGAAAGGAAGACTAAAAATCTGGAAAATAAGAGCAACTACGTACTAAAACTCAGTGCAGGACTAAGACAAACTTCTATTCAGCAGAAATAAAGATTTATTTTCCAATAAGCAATCACGCGACCAAAAAAACCCGAACCAAACTAAGCCAAACCAAAAAAACAAACCTAAAAACCAGCCAACCAATCAAACAAAAAGGAACAACAAAAACCCCTAAAAACCAAAACCAACATGCTAGCTTTCTACATATTATTTTATTCTCCTATATAGTATATTAAATAACCTTTACAACATATTTTTAACTAATCCTCACCATAATTTTATAAATAAGTTATTTATTAAGGAACTGTACCAAGCCAGCCACCCTACTAAAAGTTTATATATAGTATCTCTACTCTTCCTATCAATCTTGGAAATTACTCTACAAATATATAAACTTCAGTTTAGAGACTGAGTGATTTGGTTAAATATCTAGAAAATGGGGGACAAACACACCAAGGCAGGTATGCTTGGGTTCAACATCTTTTACCACTATACTATCCACTATCCACAGAACAGTACAAAAACTACATAAATGTAACAATTTATACTTATGGGAATATCAAGTAGGAATTAAGTAACTATAAAATAAAAGTATGTTTTTTCTATGCTTTTAACTTTAATGTGGTAAATCCCTGTCTGATTTATCCTTTTTTGTGTGTGCGTGTGGCTGTGGATTGTGGGGATGAGGTGCCAGGGATTGAACTGCGGTCCCAGTCCCTCCATGCCTGCCTAAGCTTGCCTAAGCAGGCACTTTAGACTGCTGAGCTATCTCACTGGCCCCTGATTTATACTTTTTTTTTGCGGGACCAGGTTTCAAACTCATGACCTTGCACTTGCCAGGCAGGCACTTGTGCCATGGAGCCATTTCCCCAGCCCCTACACTTTTTATTAAGGTAGCTTCCTGATATTTTGGTTCATGGAAGACATTTCACATTAATCTACTTTATATGAAATTCTTTCCAAAAGAGGAGAGTTAATGTGAAGCTAGCATAAGCTTCAAAAGAATTTTATACCAAGGAAAATTTTGTAACTGTTTTCATTTTCTATATACAAAGTCCCAATGTGGAAAACTTAAAATCTGTATGCCAAAAGAATATAACATTGCTTATTCTGACTTTCCTCTGATGGGCAGTAAACTTGAACCTCTACTTTTGGAAAGTAAGGTATCCTTTTAATCCTGTTACAGAACTGCTGACAGTGGTAGGACAGGAAAGGAAAATGGGCCCAGAGCTTATAGCAATAAAGCCTCCAAGAAAAGGAAAAACAGAAAGCACAAGCAAGCAAAAGCATTTTGTGAAAGAATTTGATGAAAGTGGTGTCAATGTTCACAACTCAATACAAGAAACACCACCCACCTGCAAGCCACTTCAACTACAAGGGGGCCCTGAGGCCAGGATCAGCACTGTGAAGCCCTCAGAGGCAATGTTTGCAACAGTTGTACCCTGGAAAATGGAACAGCCCTCTCTACAGCTGTCCTCTCTAAGGATTGTGTGCCCAGCCCACAAATCCTGTCCCACTTAATTTGATGTGTAGATATAGTTCAGAACACCTAAGCCTTCCTCTTGTCTTGCTACATGTAGGATACAGACACCCTTATGCATGTACCCCTGGAGCAGAAACCTCCATGAGTAGTTGAGACAAATGAATTAATATTTTTTTAAAAAACACTGGACATAGTGGTGCATGCCTATAATCCCAGATTTTGGGAGGTTAAGCCCAGAGGATTTCTGTGCATTTGAGGCCAGTCTGAACTAAACAATCAGGCTCTATCTCAAAAGAAACAAGCAAAAACCACACTTGCTTCTAAGAATAAGCCCTCATTTATCTCAAGACCCTTTCAAAGCTCTCTTTGGTTCTATATGGGAAAGCACATTTGTCCCTTTCCCAGATTAAATTTGGTGGTAGGGTACACCAGGACATACTAGGTAGGATGCGCTGTGTCTGATTTACCTCCCTCAACACTGTCTCAAGGTGCATCCATTTTCCTACAAATAATTCAAGCGGAACTTTCGCTACAGCACAGCAATACTCCACTGTGTATAAATACCATATTTTCTTTTCCATTCATCTGTTGGTGCACATGTAGGATACTTCCAAGATTTAGCTCTTACCAATTGTGCTACTGTAAGCATCAGTATGCTTCTATCACTGTGCAACATGGCGACTTTAATTCTTTCTGGAAAACACCTATAAGGAGAATAGCAGGGTCAGATGCAACTTCTATTTCTAGTTTTCTGAGGAATCTCCACATTGCTGCCTCTGGTGGCTATACGGTTTACATTCTCACCAACAATGCACAAGGGTTCCTTCCACTCCACAGCCCCTCCTGGTTGATTTCTTTGATGGCAGCATCCTTTATGGAGATGAAATCTCAGTGTTGAACTAATTTGCATTTCTTGAATGCCCAGCAACGTTGAATATTTTTTTCATATAATTACCGGCCATTTGTATACCTTCATCTGTATTTATTAACATTATGGTCTCAGTTTAGTGTAAAATCGAGGTCGGGGATTATGTCACGTCTCCTATCTGGTTCCGTATGAATTTTAAGGTTGTTTGCTCTAGTTCTGTGAAGAATGTTATTGTCATTTTGATCAGGATTGCACTAAATTTGTGTAATAGTTTTGGAAGTATGGCCATTTTGACTATATTGGTTCTGTTTATCCAGAGAGGGGGGCTATCTTTTTCATTTTCTGATGTCCTCTTCAGTATTCTCTTTCAGGGTGCTACAATTTTCATTGTAGAGGTCATTTCCTCAGTTTGGTTAATTCCTAAATGTTTCATTTGTCTTGATGCTGTTGTGAAGGTATTATTTCCCTAATTTCTTGCTAAGTTTATTATTGGTATAGAAGAATACTACTGGTTTTTTTAAATGGTGACTTTGAATCCTGCTGTGTTACTGAATTTGGTTATTAATTTTAGGAGTTCTTTTAAATTTTATTTTATTTTATTTTTTTTCTTTCTTGTTTCAGAACCTTTATTTGTCTATTCACTTATTTTCATGGCCGGCTCAGCCCGCCCCGAGGGCAGGGCTGGCGCAGCATGTGGTGCCGGGGGATCGAACTGCGGTCCCTGAAGCCGCCCAAGCTTTCCCAAGCAGGCGCTTTAGACCACTGAGCCATCCCGCCGGGCCCAATTTTAGGAGTTCTTTGATGGAGTTTCCTATGCAGAGGACCATGTCATCTACAAACAGCAATCATTCAACTTCTTTTCTTCCTAGCCATATCCCCTTTATTTCTTTCTCTTTTCTAACTGCTCTGGATAATGTTAAAAAAAAAAAAACAAAACAAAAAAAAAACAAAAAACTATACTGAAAAGGAGTGGTAATAAAAGACATCTTTGTCTTGTCCTTGACTTTAGAGGAAAACTTTCAGATTCTCTACACTTAGAATGATGTTGGTCATTGGTTTATCATAGATGGGTTTTAACAGATTGAGCAGGACTTTTGTTTGTTTGTTTGTTTTGTTTTGTTTGGCTGGCTCAGGCTGCCTTAAGGGTAGGTATGAGGATCAAACACCATCCCCTGTGCCTGACAGGTATTGCCCAGGCAGGCACTTAAAGCACTGAGCTAACCCAAAAGCTACTACTCCTTCTTCAGCATTTTTACTACAAAGAGATATTGGAGTTTGTCATATGCTTTTTTCGTCTAAATGCAATTTTTTTCTTTTTTCTTTTTGGAGGGACCGGAGTTCAAACTCACGACCTTACACTTGCCAGACATGCACCTGTGCCATGGAGCTATCTCCCCGGCCCCCCTGGTCTAAATGCAATTTTTTTCTTGCTTCTGTTTGTATGATATGTTACAGGTATTGATTTGCATATGTTGAACTAACCCTACATCCTTGGAGTGAATCCTATTGGGTCATGATGTAGCATCTTTTGATGATTTGGTGTATTCTTTTCCTCAGTATCTTATTGAGTCTTTTGCATCTATGTTTATTAAAGAGACTGGCTGATAGTTATTTTTTTGTTTAGTCAGGTCAAAAGGCATAAAACTTTTCATCATAAAGAGTGAACTTTAATGGCAGATAAAAAAATCAACAAGGAGGTCTACCGAAAAAAAAAAAAAAGAATCTGACTGTGGCAAAAGAATTTAATTTATTACAAATAACTTTGGAAAAGTGTTCTGACTAAAAACTGTAGGACTAAAAACAAAAGAACTGTGGCTTTCTATATCTCTGTGATGGAGCTCAGTAGTTCTAAAACATCTGGGAAGAATACTGGCATTGAAATGGGTAGTGGCTGATGGGAACTAGGCTCTTACACTGTTGGAGAGGGAATAAACCAGAGTGAACCATGCAGTACTAGAATCAGAGACAGCAGTGTGAACTCAAACTTAGCTCAGTACAGATACAGATGCAGAAATAATTATAGATATGTGTGCATTTCTAGTTCTGTCCATCTAAGGATCTAGACACAACAACACCACCCCTCCTCAAGGAACATCTCAAGTTTCTAATATGCTCTGAAAAAAAGAACCAAGCCTTGTGGAGAAATGATTATTTCTATATCCAGGTGAGTCCAGAGTATCTTGTGGTATCAAAAAGGAAGAAACCAACCAAAGGACGGAGATTTATTAAAGGCACACAGAAGCCAATCTATTTTTTAAAAATTTTATTTATTTATTTTCTTGTTTCAGAACTTTTGTTTGTTTACTTATTTATTTTTATGGCTGGCTCAGCCTGCCCTGAGGGCAGGGCTGGCGCAGCATGTAGTGCTGGGGATTGAACTGCAGTCCCTGCAGCCACCTAAGCTTTCCTAAGCAGGCACTTTAGACCACTGAGCCATCCTGCTGGGCCCAAGCCAATCTAAAAGAGCTCTTGATGGCTGAAGCTAGAATAATTTGAGCCACAAGATAAATAATGTAAAATTGGGTCATAACCCAAAGTATAAAATAAATACCAAAAGTACATACTAATGTCACTAAATAAATGTTTGAAAATATAAATAAATGGAGTGGGAACAGACCTTCCACAGAGAAGAAATGCAAAGAAGTTATATTTAGAGTTAAGTACTTCCCCTAGAGAAACTGAATTTTCTCCCACCCTGTGAATGTGGGCCACACTCAGTAATTTGCTTCCCAAGAGCAGAGAATGGAAAGGAGACAGGACAGTGACTGTAACATGGATAAGCCTAGAAAATATCACATGTCAGCCACATGACTGAGGTTAACAGCAACAGCTGTGAGTGACATGGGCAGCATGGAACACATACTCTTGATGCGCTTTGATGAGAATGACATGTAACTTCCCAAACCCCACAATCCTAGTTTAACTGAAGGACTCTGTCTAAAACTATCTGACAGTCATCAATATTAAGATAGTAAAAAAAATATACATACATGAACAAATTGCACAGAACAGAGGAACTGAAGAAGATCTGACAACCAAATGTAATATGGCAACTTAGAGAGGATTCTAGAACAGAAAAAGGGACACTAGATGGAAACTCATTTAACAGCAATGTAGAAATTGCCTGCTCCGCTGTGACGGATGTACCATAGTAATGTACGACGGTAGCAGTGGGGAAGTTAGGGGAGGGCATATAGAAAAGCTTCTGCAATTGTCTCTGCAACTCGTTGATGTGTCTAAAACTGTTCGAAAGCAAAAAGTTTATTTTAAAGAGGCAATGGCTAACAGCTTGTATACAGAAATAAAACCAGATATGTGCTGTTTATAAGAGACAACTATGAGACAAGAAATAAACATTAAAAGATGAAAAATATATTAAATATTAAACAAAACAGTTTAAATGTAAATTTTAAAATGATCCAATTCATTGTGACCAATGCAACTGTATCTCAAATTGAACTTCCTTTTTTTTTTTTTTTTTTTGTGGTACCAAGGATGGAACTCTGAACCTTGCACTTGCCAGGCAGGCACTTACAGTGCTCAGCTATATCCCTGGCCCTCAAATTTAACTTCTGAAATGGACAGACAGCTATGAATTGCAGAGTATAGTGACAACACAATGGTCTCCTTTCATGAGGCCATAGAAGTCTTGGGGAGAGCTGGGGTGCACAAGCAAGAGCCTGCCACCATTCAAGGGTTTTGGGGGAAGGGGATTGGCACTGATTTTCTTCAGAAATTAACAACCTTATGACTTTAAGTTAGTGGAAAAGGGTTTTATTACCTCTCTAATCCACCCTCATGCTACTCTGTGAAAACATGGACTCACTTCTAGCACCTTCATCCGAAAAGTGCTCATGCACATGTCTGTGTGTTAGTCATGAATTGCAATAAAAATTACTGCACAACATCTCTGTTCTTTAAATATGTGAGAACCAGAACTCATCCCTATTTAAATTTCCCATCAAATAATCTGATCAATGAATACTGCTGCTCAGTACAAGAACAGTCTCGGTAATTAGATAAGTATATGTTTCACATATTTGAAAACGTCAAATATAAAGTAGGAAACTAATAACTCACTTCAAAAACATGTGAGTTATAAAAATTGCTATATATCCTGTAGTCTACGAAGAAAAAGTCTAAAGTCATTAAACTTAATGAACTTAAATGTACATGTAAATCCTATCTTACTGCTTAGGAGAAATGAATTTTTAAAGGCTTACTTTGTGAATAAGGAAGAAAGTCAAACAGCACATATAAGATGCTAATTATATTGCTCTTTTTGAAGATTAGCCAAGGTGATAGTGTTTTCTTGCACTTGTTAAACTTTTCAAAGCCACAATGACAAGTCTTTTCAATTTAGTTGATATAAAAATTCAAACAATTTTAAACCACATTTTAGAAATATGGTTCTCAGTAAGTTAATGAAAAATATCTCTTTTTTTCAGAAATTTCACTTTACAGAGGTTAAAAAGGTATTCTAAATAGGAAAATTCCCAAGCTTTTAGTAAAACTAGAGGATTACTTATTCAACACAGGTGTGACTCCAAGTTACAGCATCTGGTCTCCGCACATACCTAGCAATGGCTTCGGCCTGCTACAAGCTGAAGTATGTGACACACCTCTGAATGGAGCGCAGAACCATTGAGGGTGGAATGGAGGTCAACGGCCCCCTCAGCCTGAGCTAGGCTAGGAGGCGCAAGGAAGCTCTATCATCAGTTCTACTCACATGATGTGAAGAGAAGGTACAGAAAATGCACAAAATTCAAGTAATATTTAATTTTGTGACCCCCCCCCAACTCATGCTTGCATGCTAAAGAGATGTTGCATTCTAATTATGTGGTTGTACTTTTCAAATGGACAAAGAAAAGCATGCTCACAAATTATATGACAATTTTTCTTTCCTTTCTTTCTTTCTTTCTTTTTTTTTTTGTACATTAGGGAAGGTCTACAGGGTGTTCAGAGTCTCACTACTAGATTGGACTGGTAGTGATCCGCCTGTTTACAGCCTCCCAAGAGCTGGGATTACAGGTGTGTGCCATCATGCTTAGTCTCAATTGGTATCTCAGCACACCCTGGGGGCAGTGTGGGGCCTCACACAGCAGACCAGGAAATCAAACCCCAGCCCCTGTGCCTGCTTGCAGGCAATTTAATTGGCTAAGCTATTTGGCTGGCCCTGATAATTTTTCAAAGGTGTATTAAGAATGTACTCTGAAAAGTCTTATCTTTATGTATCACGACATTTTTAAGAAGTCATAGCCCCCTTTTCTAGATTTACCAGCTAGTTTTGTTTTTGAATTCTGATCTGGATATCTAGAGAAAACTTTATATTTAGTTCAAAGTTTATATTTTGATGTCTCGGGTTAAAATTTCAGCAGAACTTCTGTTCAGAGAAGGTTTATCCATATGGACTCTTATCACCATACCCCCAAGCACCTGCCACCAAAAATATCTCAGTGAAACAGTCAGCAATTATAACCAGTAATGCATAAAGGGGAAAGTTGTAATTATTTTCCAAAGCTCCCCTTGGTAAGTAGAACCTAGAGTTTTATAATGTGCCCTCAGTGTGGGGAGGGCAGAATTAAGCTGCAACTACACACTGCACGAGTGGACTAGAGGCAGGTTGGGGCAGGACATAACATACCCCTGTAACAGCTGGATTTTAAAGTGAGTCGGCTTATGTGTGCATGGCACTTCCCCAGGGGAAGGGGAGGGTAGAAGAGGAGGAAGGGGGAGGGTGAAAAGGAGGAGACAGCAAGATGGTGGGGGTGGGATGTAGGAGAGCACTAGAGCTGAGCAGAGGACCTCTGTCATTTCCAGTCTGAGTTTTCTATCCCCCTCTGAATTATCTCCTCCAATTCCTTTATTTCTATAAATCCCTCACTGTAGCCTGCTGAGCCACAATCTATTACTGGCTTGGGAATGGTTTACTTCATGGCCAAGGGTATTTATATATTGCCTTATCCCATAGGACAATAGAAAACACAGATGCCATGGAACAAGTTTCTCAAGAGGAGGCAGCCTTTTAGCCTTGAGGACATGTGATGTGTCTACAGATGCTGTATGTTGTCTCAAGGTGTGTGAGGGTTATACTGGCATCTTGTGCCCAATGCTATGGAACACAGGACAATGGCCAGAATGTACCATCACAGCACAGAATGCTGTCATGGGCTGGGCCTAAATGTTCCTCCAAGGTCTCATGCATTCAGAGGCATGGCTTCTGGAAGGCTGCTCTACCATGGAAGTGCTATATTCAAGCATAATTATTCACCACCTGATGAGTGTAGTAGCTGAAAGTGCTGTTAGGATGTGGCACTTAGTTAAGAGGAGGCAGGTCAGAGGGGCAGGACCTGGAAGGGAAAGGCATATCCTTGCCCCTGCCTCTCCCCTCTCTGGTTCCTGGCTGCCATGGGCCAAGGAGCCTTCCTCCATGATGTTTCTTGTACCCCATGACCAAGAACTGAACTCACCAGAACAAGCCAAATTAAAGTTTCCTTTAAGTTGTGGTATTGGCTATTGTGTCCAACAGCAGGAAGCAGGACAAATGGCAATGCTGAGATGGATGCTCTACACAGAGGAGTAGGGTGGACGTAGAGATGCACAGTACAGACAAATAGAGGAGCGTTACGAACAATTAGATGGTTTGAAATAGGAAATGAGTTGCATTATATATTTACACCTTCCTGTAGACCATGGCTGATTTTACATTAGGCCTTGATGGTAGCTGCCAAACAGTCTGACTATCCTGAAGTACAGTGCTTTTTATTTTTATTTTATTTATTTTTTAAGTCTTTTTTTTTTCTTGTTTCAGAACTTTTGTTTGTTTGTTTGTTTATTTATTTTTATGGCTGGCTCAGCCTGCCCTGAGGGCAGGGCTGGCGCAGCATGTGGTGCCGGGGATCAAACAACGGTCCCTGCAGCCGCCCAAGCTTTCCTAAGCAGGCACTTTAGACCACTGAGCCATCCTGCCGGGCCTAAGTACAGTGCTCTTTAAATGGCTAACAGTTAAGGAACAAATACACTCTGCAGTCTCAAAAATGCTAGCTCAATAAAATAAGGAAGTAGTTACCTATTAGATTCATATACCTTAAAAACAAAGATCAAGTTATACTACTTTCCTGTTAGGAAAACACCAAACAAATTCCAGCATATAATGGGATCATATACTATCAGTTGTCTAGCAAATAACACAAGCCCAACAGCATACATGGGGGAGCCTTTATGCTATTGTCTTGGAAAGTATGTTCAGAATTATTTTGAGTCATAAAATGCCTCAAACAATAAGAATGAGATGGGTAGGAGGAGATAGAAAACATGTCTCCAGAAGAAGAAAAGTGAACTTGGAAAAGTGCTAGAAAATCTACCAGTTTAATCTACCTGGGTGATCCTATATCTCCTCCTACTGTTTTCTCCCTTGGATGACACAAGTCTTTTGTCTCATTCAATGTGACAGTGCTCCCTTCCAAATTCATCAAGTCTCTGATGGGGTCGGAGGGAGAGGTGCAAAGAATAACGACCCAATGGGCAAGAACTCTGCTCTCAAAGGTATGAGCTACTCCTGGTCCTTCCATATGATCTGCAGAAAGGCAGAGAACACAATGATGGAGGAGCCTCTCTGTTAAGTATTGTAGATCACATCAAGTCAAACTGCAGAAACCCAACTTACTCCTCTCTCATCAGTAGGAATCCTTATACTTCGTGGCTTTATTTCAACATATGTTAATGTTATTAAATCACAACTTAATTTATTTCAAAATCTTTTACTCACCCTCTGCATCAGTGATCTTCACACCTAAACCTGTCCCCAGCAGCAGCAGAGGTAATGATGGCGGGGGCAGCAGTGGCCACAGCGAGGACTAGCAGCAGTCAGCCTCTCTGGAGCAGCCTCTGGTGAGCAGGCACATCGTGCCCTGGATCTTCCTGGGCTCTTTAATCTTTCTATCTTATGATGTCTCATTTTCCCATTCCCCAAGGAAGAAGTAGAAGTACATAAACTGAGTAACCAACTCAAAATACAGCAAGCAAGCAGCAGAGCCGGGGTTTAGACAGACAAGCTCGCTGCAGATGTCACTTGGACTCACTCTGAGAAATGACCTCTTGGAGCACCTTATTTCCAGCTCTTAGTTACTTTTCAGTTAAGAAGTTATATAGTACTCTGCCAAAAGGTACATGATAGTTATATGTAAAAGGCTAGTTAACAGTGTGAGACAAATAACTTGCTAACAGAGTCTTACCCGTGTGACCACTTGTGCTTTCCAGGCCACAGGTCCCCTGGTCTGCCTCTCATGGTCTCTCTCCCACTACCCGATGTACTCCTTGACCAAATGGGAGAGATGTTCTAGGTTGCCTGCAAATCCCGTTGCCCCCAAAGTGTCTTGGCTCACACCAAGTTCCTGCCTCAGATACAGGAAGTGAACATACAGGTTTACCTCATGAGCCCATGAGCCTATGAAGCCTTCTGTCCTCACTGTGCCCAACCCAGCCTGGTCTCACCTCTCAAAGGTGCGACCGTGTCCATGTGCTTGGCACATGTCACATGCAGCCATGTATTTCTAGGTCATTGCTTGCAATGATGATATTTTATTACCATGGCAGCTCATAAGCTTTCGAGAACATGATATGCACTAACTTTTCTTTGTATCCTCTATGGTACTTTGGCACAGTACTGTATACTTAATAACCACATAGTAAATATTTGTAAATAAAAGCCCAAATAGTCTCTATTTACTCTGTATCTTTCAGGTCCAGCATGCTGAAATGCAGAGTGAGTGACAGAACAGTTACTTTTCTCTTCAGTTGAGCTTGCTGGATCACAGTGGACAGGTCTGACTCCCTAAGGTCCTAAGGGAAAGCTTCAGGGAGGCCCCAAGAACACAGGTCCCCAGAATGTATACACTTCCCTTTTAGAGAACCTGGGATTGTAAGGTAATGGCACCCTTCCTGGCCTCTAACCCAAAAGGCTAGCACTTCTCTGTGTGTAAAGATAGCCTCACATACAGTGAATATCTGCCTACTGCTGTGTGTGACCAACAAATTTCTGGGAAGAAGTCTCCCCAAGTTTTCCCTAGTATTTTGGTGGATTTGGTGAAACATTATCTTTTAACAATGGCTACTCAGGTTCCTCATTTAACACTGCCACTCATCCTCCTTTTCTACCCATTCCTGAGTCTTTTTTTTTTTTTTTGGCAGGACCGGGGTTCAAACCTACAACTTTGCACTTGCCAAGCAGGCACTGTGCCACAGAGTTATCACCCCAGCAGCTCTCCTGAGTTTTCTTACTCTACTTGTCCTTTCTGTCCACAGCAATTATTACTTCATAACAAACTCTAAAATCTGTTTATTATACAATACACATTATGTTTTATTATACTGCTATTTCTTACTCTCTGCTTCCCTTCTATAAGGATCTGTAGGTCTCAGTGTAATCCATTCTACCCAGGGAACAGTGGCAGCAGAAATGAAGAACAGATAGACAAGACAAAAGCTGGGTTAGGTGGTGCCTCTTCTGCCAGCTTGGCAAGATGACTCCTGAGCAACATGGATTTTATTTATACCTTTGCAAAGTTAGTAACATGCGACACAAGGTTGCCTAGTGACTGCCAACTTAACTAGTCAGGATGCTTATCTCAGGACTGAGGTAGCTTGTTTGCTTTAGGCACTGAGGCCTAGTCCTGCTTTCACACATTTGACCAATTTCCCAGCTTCCATGGCTCCCAACATATTCCCCTTTTTGTTTTGTTGTATCAGGGATGGGTGTTCCATTGCAATTAGAGAAGTGGTGTTTGGAGAAGTCTTTAGAGCACCTTTTTATATTTGATATCAGCCCAAAGATTTTAGGTACTTACATTGAATTTAGCAATGTAATCCCATATGGTCCAATGGTCCATAATAATAGTGAATTATCAGTATAGCTGATAACTGTCAGAAGCTGTTGGTGACTTGAGCACTTTACAGCTTAGAATATTAATATGGCATTCTTTTTTTACATTTCAGGGTTATACCTTTTTGTTGGATGAGGTCAGCCAGATAACTCATTGGACTAAAGTGCCTGCATAAGCAGATGTGGGGACCGGGGTTTGAGCCGAAGCGTGCCATGCTGGCCCCGCCCCCAGGGCATGCTGAGACAACTGACTGAGACTGGGTGTGGCATTGCACCTATAATCCCAGCACTTGGGAGGTTGAAAACAGGAGGATCACTATGAGTCTAATCTGTGTGTAGTGAGACCCTGTACTAAATACAGCTAAAAATGAGACAAAAACAAAAACAACAACAATAAAAAAACAAATTCTAAAAAACTTTTTGTTGGATGGGTAAGACCAAGTTAAAGCAAGGCCTGTATAAATACAAATTTACCTTGTGCTATCTGACAAGGTCAGTGAAATCTCAGGATTTACCTTGGAACCACGTATAGCACCTCTTAGGTCTTTTGTCAGTGTCAGCCATCTAGATGAGTCACAGCCATTATTTAACCCATTTGTTTTCTGTGAAAGCCTGAGAAATTTTTTTCTAGGTGACTCTCCTTAGGCATATTATACATCATTGGTCACTTTCCTCTGTGGCCCCATAATCTCCTTGATTACGAAATTTGGAACATAACTGAGTTATGGATGTCACAGCACAGGTTTTCTTATGTTCTGAGTCCTCACTGAACTTGAAGGGGTAGGGTCAAAATACTGGCTAACTTTTTAGTCCATCTATCTCTAATTATTGGTCTTCAAACTTTAGTTGTTAAGCATCCAGAAGAGAAGCTTAATGACGTTATCCTTTAAGGGAGGCAGCAAGCTTAATATTATTATTTATCTGAATATAAAATATCTTAGACACAAAATGGAACTGTTGTTTTCTAACATCTATGGATATTCTAATAATTAAATCCCTATGGAATGTTAAAAGACAAAAAAAAAAAAAAAAGAATGTTAAAAGACAACAATTACCTATTTTTAGCTAGAAATTTAGAGATCAAGACCATATACAACATTGTAGTAGGACAATCCTGATGGTGTTTTGTAACATACTTAGATTTTCATTTTGACATGCGACTTTTACCCAATCATCTCTATTTAATAAATAAGAAATTTTTAGGGCCAGCCAAATAGCTCAGGGGATTAAAGCACCTGAGAGCAGATGAAGGGGCTGGATTTGATCCCTGGTTCTGCCGTGCCAGCCCTAACCCCCAGGGCACGCTGATATGGCAATTGAGACTGGGCATGGTGGTGCATGCCTGTAATCCCAGCTCTTGGGAGTCTGTAAACAAGCAGATCACTATGAGTCCAATATAGTAGTGAGATCCTGAACACCCTGTAGACCTTTCCTTCCTTCCTTCCTTCCTTCCTTCCTTCCTTCCTTCCTTCCTTCCTTTCTTTCTTTCTTTCCTTCTTTCTTTCTTTCTGACTGGGGTTCAAACTCATGACCTTGCACTTGCCAGGCAGGCACTTGTGCCACAGAGCTATCTCCCCAGCCCCGACCTTTTCTTAAAATACCAAAAGCCCTAAAACAAACAAACAAACAAAAAAACAAAAAAACCCAAAAAATCTCCCCAAGAACCTAATTAGTTGTCCTTAAAGGGGATAAACATTCCAAGCTTTTGTTTAAGGCAGAGTTTTGAATCTAAGAGAAAGTCTTATCACAATAAACAATTTTGGTTTTACATTTTGGAAGAACTGTGCACTTGGAATTATGAATACACTCAATACATCATGAAATTAACAATAATGAATTGCCATACACATGTGAAAACCTTACATTTTTTATTTTTTATTTTTCAAAGGAAATGGTACAGGGTCTCACTATGCTGCTTGGCCTCTAGTGATCCTCCTGTTTTCAGCCTCCCCAGCGCTGGGATGTACCACTAGGCCTGGACTCAGTTACTGGCTCAGTGTGTTCTGGTGGGGCTGTCGAGGCATATGGGACCAGGGTTTGAACCCTGCTTAGTTTTTATTTATTTTTATTTTTTTTGTCTTTTTGAGACAGGGTCTCGCTATGCAGTTGAGGCTGGCCTTGAGTTCACTTCCGTAGCCCAGGCTGGTCTCGAACTCACACCGATCCTCCTGCCTCAGCCTCCTGAGTGCTGGGATTACAGGCGTGCGCCACCACGCCCGGCTCCTGCTTAGTTTTTAAATTTAGTTTTATACCAAAACCATTTTTTAACAGAAAATCTTATTGTAATTTTTTTTTAAACTTTCTCTGTCAACCAATGACAAGTTTATTGAAGATGTCATCTAAGAGACTATTGAGATTATTGGGAGCTCCTCATTAATAGACAAAAAGGTTGGCTTTTTATTTATCAACTGGACTCTTCTCTAATAATTTTTCCCCACTCTAAGGAACTTTTACTTAATTAGCTTAAGCTTTTAGATAGAACTATGTATAAACCAATTTTCATATCACTTAGACTAGCTGGTAACTTAGAAGAAAGCATGCTTTTAAGCCTATATCCCAAAATGTATTATGAACAAATGATCAAAAAAGAGAAACGAGGCCCAGCTGTACATAGAATGACACACAGACACATAAACAAACATCTTTATAAAATCATGAGTACATTCAACTATATATTTCTGGCCAGATTAACTTATAGTAACTCTTACAATTTTTGGAAATTTATAATTGTAAGTGGACTAGTCAGATTTCATTATTTGTCAATAAGCAGAGATCTCTTACCAGAAAAACTTGGAATAAAATCTCTTATTTATAATATGTATATTTTATATTTTTTGTCTTAGTAAAATTCTTATGCATTTTATCACCTATTTATTTTTAAATTTTACATATCCAAGCTAATAATTTTAATCTGTGGAGCCTGAGACACAATCAAGGTATTACTTTGCATATTCCCATATAATCTCTCCAGTGCACCAGACTTCAGTTCAACATAAGGCTTTTCCATTCTGTCCCTCCATCAGTCTCTTCCCTCCTCCTAGTACAGCATCGCTCTGGGCAAGCAACCCAGTATGCTGGGCCTTAGAGTCCACGTATCCATCCTCCTATGTGACTTTCAGTCTTGTGGCCAATGATACGTTTGGGCTCGTGCCATCGCATCTGATGCACTGGACAATTTCCCAGCACACTCCTGTGTCTACTGTTGCTTCAGTACTTCCTACCCGCTGCACTGCCTTGCCTACAGACTCCAAGTGCTGGCTTCTCTTGCTCCCCTTCCTGACTGGCCTCTGCAGGAGCCCATAATAATGCAATCGGAAGATCACTGCCTTGTGTAGCTTCCTCTGTGTACCTCATGCATATCTACCTCAATTCTGAACAATGTGCCTTGTGCTCAGAGTGCTGTCTGTTCACATTTTTCATCCTTTGCCTGTGGTTCACTTCAGCCACTTTTCCTTTCTCACCTGTAACCTTCCACTATGACAGCCATGGAGATGATCCAGTACACCATTGTTCCACGACCTGAGACGGCTGGGTGCTGCCCTTTGCAGCTGAGTCCGGAGTCTGTCCATGTGCTGTGGCCCTTTATCACCTAGTTGGACCTTAGATTTTCACTTGGTCAGTTCCTTCACAGGCCTCAGCTTAGATCTAGCCTCACTGCTACTCACTTCTTTTTGAGATTTGGTTTTTTGGTATAGCTTGACAGTGTGCTCTGTACCAAATAGGTCATTCATCATTTTCTGGAAAAACACAAGCATACCCTCTTTCCCAGGTTAGTGGTGGCCTGAGTCCCTTCTATTGTCCTGCATGGAAATTTCTCCAAAAGACCCCCCCCCCTTTTCTGCGGAGCCCAGGATTGAATCCAAGGACCCTTCTTATCCTTTTTGTTTTTACAAAACAAATTGTCACTCTGTTTTGTTTTTGTTTTTTTTTAATTTTTATTTTTTATTTATTATTTTTATTCTTGTTTCAGAACCTTTGTTTATTCACTCATTTTTATGGCCGGCTCAGCCTGCCCCGAGGTCAGGGATGGTGCAGCATGTGGTGCCGGGGATCGAACCGCGGTCCCTGAAGCCGCCCAAGCTTCCCCAAGCAGGCGCTTTAGACCACTGAGCCATCCTGCTGGGCCCAACTCTGTTGTTGTACTTTTGTCTTTTGTAGAATTTTTAAAAATTGGTAGTGTATACTGACAAGTGAAGTTGGAGGGACTGATTTCCCCCTTTTTTTAAATTGAATTTTAACTGTACAGTGATAAACCTGGATCCTATATTTTGGAAGAGGAAGCCATATATTTCCTCACTTAACCTAATATGGCCTATTTTTGCCCAGAAGAACTGAAAATATCATACCATAGCGATATCTGTGCACCTATGTGTATAGCAGCCCAATTTATAATAGCCGAATCTTGGAAACAACCAAAATGTCCATCATTTGAAGACTGGTTAGCCGGGCGTGGTGGCGCATGCCTGTAATCCCAGCACTTGGGAGGCTGAAGCAGGAGGATTGGTGCAAGTTCAAGACCAGCCTGGGCTACAAAAGTTAGCTCAGGGCCAGCCTGAACTGCATAGTGAGACCCTGTCTCAAAAAGACAAAGACTGGTTGACATATTTGTGAAAAAGGACAAATTAATTTAACTTATCTGAAGGATGATAGTCAATCACACCAGAGAAATTAGCCCAAAATCTAGATGGAGCCAATTAATATTATCAAATAAAGTCTTAAAATCATGAATGGTTGATTTGATCAGTTTGGGGCACATTATATCTTTGTTGGATAAGCTGACTCCAATATGAAGAAGTTCTCATAGTTTGTACCCTTTGAGGCAACCACTAGGCATTTTATTATTTAGATGGGATGTCAAAATCAAGTAACTGTTTAAATCACATTGCTTTTAGATTGTACTCCAAATCTCTATATTTGCTTGTAAAATATTGAAGCTTTTTTTAAATACTAACTTTAATTTAGGACTGCAAAACAAGCAATTAATCTTATTAGAAATTAAAAGAAGTTTAAGTAATCTTTTAAAATATCCCCATTATTATAAATCTTCACAAGTATGATTCTTTTTTTTTTTGTACAGGGCCTCACTACGCAGCTCAGACTTACAGCGATTTTGTTGTTGTTTTCAGCCTCCCTAGTGCTATGATTACAGACCTGCTCCATCATGCCTGTCTCAGCATGCCCCAGGAGAGGGGAGGGCTGGCAAGGGGTGTATGGAGGGATGCAACCTCAGTCCATGCGCTTGTCTAAGCAGGTGCTTAGCCTTAGTGCACTGAGGTCTAATCCTGCCTACACACATTTGACCAATTTTCCAGCTTCCTGGGCTCCCAACACGCTTCTGCTAGAATATCGGCTTTGTGAGAGCAACAATCTTTCAGAAGGCCTATTTTTTCCTCCAGGATATTCCAAGTACTAGAATAATACTTGGCATGAATTTGGTATCAATTAACAACTAAATAAAGGGGCAACATCCATTTTCACTGTACCCCACAATTTGAAGGCCCAGAGAAAACAATATTCTTTTTATCTATTAGGAAAGTAGGGCCTGCAAGATAGCTCAGTGGGCTAAATGCATGCTTAGGCAAGCACAGGGACCGGGGTTTGACCCATAGTACAGCATGCTGTGTCAGCACCAGCCCCAGGAGTGCTGAGCCAGTGACCGAGTCCAGGAGTGGTGGCACATATCTGTAATCCCAGCACTGTGGAGGCTTGAAAACAGGAGGATCACTACAAGTCTGAGCTGGTAATGAGACCCTGTACCAAATACATTTTTTAAAAAAGAGAAAGCAATATAGTACAGTGGTTTGCACAAACTCAAAAGCTTTAAATAATCCTAGGATGGATCCTAACTCTACTTTCTACCATCTATCCTTGCATAGGTACTCAATAACTTACACTTTGTTCAAGTCCAACATATGCACACACACACACACACACACACACACACACACACAGAGTAACTGGGAAAATACATTTATTCTCTTCATCATTGCTTCCCCAACTCTGACTCTGAACAGTAACAAACACCTGCATAAGCATCAACCAGCCATCCCCCAAGTCCCACACACCTTTGCCTGCTGGCTTGAACATTATAAATCAACAATGCCTGGTGAACAATGTCTAACCCAGCAGCTAAGCACTGTTGCCAACACCCAGAGAAGACACCCTAAGTAATACCTCACTAATAAATGCTTTGGGATGTTTATAAGGAAGGAATTAACTCATCTCCTCATCTTCAAAAGTAGCATTTTAATTAAAAATGACTTTTCTGGGCTTATATCCAGTAAGGAATACACTGCCAAAAGGTAAGACTTAACAAGGTTCAGTTTAGCGTTTTTTTTTTTTTTTTTGTTTCTTTAAGAGCTCAGTGCTTCCTAATCCTTTTCACATCAAGGCACACAGAAAATAATCTTCCCTTGGCATTCTGGGATAAAAGGGCTGCTGCTGCGCCCAGGTGCAGCTAACTGCCCAGGGCCTCTAGCCACGTAGGCCACACTCAGGTTCCCTGAGAACTAAAGGAATCAGTAAATACCTTGGGATATCTGCAGTCAGCGTATTGGGAAACTCTGCCTTGGCCCTTCCAGGATTGGGGGCCTTCCTAGCAATTTAGATCTTTCTCCTTTCACATTAACACAAGTTGTCAAAAAGAAACAGCAAATCTGACTACTAGTGAAAAGAATGAGTATTTTTATTAAATTATGACTCACTCCAGAATGAGCACACTGACAAGCAATCCATTTATATGTTACAACACCAACCTAATGTCATGCTTTTGTTTTTGATTTTCCATTCTAAAATTATATTTTCTGGATATAAAATAAACAACAATGGACATAGGCCAACATCTTAGGTCATGAAATGGAACCCATAAAATAATATTCCATTTTTGAATAGCGTGAGCATCTTATTTTATATGTCACAATTCTGTACTGTTAAGAGGTATAAAAAATTAAAATTTTTGACACAAAAGATATCTTTTATGGTTAACCTTTCCAAAGATGAAAATAATTCTTTCAAATTGTATTTAATCACAGGTACTGATTAAACATTAGTAAAAAAAAAAAACTCCACTACCTTTTTTATAATTATGTATTTGTCACCTTATTTATAAAACTCCAGTGGAGTTCATTTGCAAGGTTTCCTCTATCACTGAACTTTCTGTCTGCTTCTCTTGCTTGGGTCTGTAGGGATGGATGGTCTACTCTTGCTTGGTCAGTGACTGTGTCACACAAGCTCTCCAGATTGGTTTATCTTTAGTTCCTTCCAGGTTTCTGCCTTTGTTTCCATAAAGGTAAACAGCAAGATCTCGCCCCGTTTTGGTGCTTGTGCTGTCCCGTCCAGCCCTGCAATGCTGTTCCCACCAGGGCAAAGATCCTTACTGTAGCCATCACGCAGATCCTATTGGCAGAATGCACAAGTGGCCTACTTTGCAGTCTCTTCTCACATCTGAAGACCTGCCCAGTTGCTTTATCATTTGCCTCTTTGCCACTGTGCCTGTGCTTCTTGGTCACTGAGGTATCATTTGGTTTCCTATCCACAGCTCACCTTACTGGAGGCAAGAACTTTAAGTGGAAGGCCAAAGAGAAATGCTGACAGTCATGTGGAGGGAGAATTAGGGCTTACAATGTATCATTCAGATACTGCATTTCTGCGTTTCAGTAACTTTTGTCCATCTAGATACCTCTGCTAAGGTTTGTGTCTAGATTATTTTTATTGATTGATTGTCTTTTTGAGACAGGGTCTTGCCATGCAGTTCAGGCTGGCCTTGAGTTCACTTTCGTAGCCCAGGCTGGTCTCGAACTTGCACCAATTGTCCTGCCTCAGCCTCCTAAGTTCTGGGATTACAGGCTGTGCCACAACGCCTGGCTAGCCTAATGTTCTTTTAGATAGGGCTTTTTCAGAGGTAGCTGAATCTAGAGTTTGTGACTGGTTCATGGTTCAGTGCTGGGATTAAGGGCAGGTGACTGCTGGATCAGCCAGTTGCATTGGCACTGCCATAACCCTAGCAGCTTGGACTTATCCAGAAAGAGGCTTGCTTTTTCCTCCTGCTCGTTTGCTTTTGCTGTCTACTGCCAGGAACCTGTGCCCTCTGCCATGTGCCACCCTGCCTTGGAGCCGAGTATGAACTAAAACTTCTACAAAATGTGAACTAAATAAATCTTGCCTCTTCAGATTTGGGTGTTGGGTATTTTATCTCAGCAATGAGAAAAGTAACTAAGACAGCCTCCAAGGTTGAGGTCTCACATCACACTACATTTTAGACCAATTAAGTAACAAAGGACAAAATGGCTTAATTTCCCTAGCCATAAAAAGTTGTTACTTTCACCAGTTATCAGCAAGGCAGTACATCCAAAAGTGAAAAGGAACACAGGTCTTCTAATACCTCTGTCAGCAACTATCTCTGTGATTTTATACAAGGTACTCTCTTAGGCTTACCTCAATTTCTTCATTAAGGAATGAAGGGGAGAAGGAGGAAGGAAGGGGAAAAGGGAGGGAGAGAGAGGGAGAGAGAATGGGGAAGGGGCTGAGGAGATGGCTCTGTGGCACAAGTGCCTGCCTGGCAATTGCAAGGTTATGAGTTTGAACCCCGGTCCCGCAAAAGAAAGAGAGAGAGAGAGAGAGAGAGAGAGAGAGAGAGAGAGAGAGAGAGAGAGACAGACAGAGAGAGAGAGAGAGAATGGGGGAAAGATACATAAAAATAAAATACTGACACTTCTCTGTCTTACCTTGTAGGACTGTGAATGAAAGAATGTGAATAAAATCACATATGCAATTCACATGGAAACCAGGAGGTACTCACAATGTGAATTGTATTCATCTTATTGTAAACCTTCTGAAGTTAACTCTTGGCTAATATTTTATTGCCTATCATCTCTACAGACAGAAAAGTAAAATCTTTTTGACTCATAATTCACAAAAGCCAAAATTAAGGCTCCACACTAGGAAGAAAAAACAAAAGAATCAAAATGTTTAACAGATTCTGTTAGTAAAAATTTGAGAAAATGTAATACAGCATTAGAAAAAGCAAAGTGTGGCACTGAAGGGATTATTTTGATTAACTAAAGAGAAAAGAATATTTGTGCCTGGAGGACTCAAATATATACAAAAGTAATTTGTCTCCATGACCACGAGCTTATTTATCTCAACTGTGCACCTCACATTACTCATGCTGAGAATACGAAGGGTAGTGGCACAGACTTGCCTAGCATGCAGAGGACTCTAGGTTGGATTCCCAGCACAGCAAGGAGAAAGAAACATTTCACCCACGTCATTAAAGAAAGCGCACAGATCACCTTTTGTGTTTATTAAGGCATTAGAAACAGAAGAGCCAGGAAATGAACAAACTCAAAATTCAAACTCTTTCCTCAAATGGCATATATTTCCATATGAAACACCAAAATATGAGTTAAATACATAAGGATCAGAATAAATCTTCATGACTTGGCCAAACTCTTCTTGAATACAAGAAAACTTTCTAGACTCCAATATAATTTCTCAGGAATGATAAGTAAACTAGTAATAGTGTTAAGTCTCCAACCTGAAGAACCTTGGCAATACAGACAGACAGTTAATTCTACTTAGGAGCCAGGGCAGCCCTGCCAGTGTGGCTCCCAAGTGAGGTAATGTCCATGGCACTTATCTGGCCTCTATTGGGATTTAATGTCATTAACCCTTGGCTTTTACGAATCTGTGCATAAGCTCACCTTTTCTAATGTGTATTTCCATCTATTTCAACATTGCAATTATGAACCTCTGATTCTGAAAATGATTAAGAAATGAATCCCACATGTTTTCCTTTGCAAGTCCTATAACTTGAGTCTTTCTTCCAGTCTCAAAAAAATTCAGAGATCAGCACATTTGTTTTAAAGGTATACTACAGAAACACTTGGAGGTTTGATATATTTATGTAAACATTTTCAAAGAAGTCAAAATGTATAATTCAAGAAAATGTTATGTGAAAGAATTTGTTTTCTGATTACAAAATGATTTCCTGCTTTTGAAAAAATAACAGCCTTGTATTTACTTAGCTGGCTCAGAAGGTCCCAAGAAGATTATCATTCCTCTCAATCCCTAACATCTTTTTTCCAGGTGCAGATCTTTGCTGGCTTCAAAGGTAGCTTTATGTTGAGAAGGAACCTACAGGGTGTAGATCAGAAAGGGAAAAAGAGCCGCCCAACTTAACCCCTTATGCTTTGTCCACAAAGCACCACAGGGTGAAACAAAGCCCTTACAACACTGATGTGACACTCAGATGAGCACAATAGAAGGTCTTACACATGCCTTTGACTTCCTTTTTCCTATCAGACTAAAACAACCTTTAAAGGGCAGGAGTGTGTTTGACGATAGAAATAGAATATCCAACACCCACAACGTTGGCAGGTTTTCCAACAAGCCCTTGACGTCACCAGCATTATGAATAAGAGCAACAACCATACAATGCCAGCACTAAGGAGAGATACTTATCTTTCCAGTTTCACCATATAGCAAAGTCAACTTGAAAATATTGAAGGTAGCCCAGAGACAGAGCACAGATCATGTGTGAATGCTAGACAGAATGATGAAGTACAGCCAGGCGGTTGGTGGTGGTGGTGGTAAGATACAACCAGCCAGGGGCATTCATCTAACTAGTGAGAAAGGTGAGAAGCAATTCCAACCACACTACATCTGACAAAGTTCATCCAAGAGTAGATTGTCAACAAAGACAACCGGAGGCAGCCCCCTTTGATCAAATGGGCCTTCATCCTAACTCCACTGTAGTTTGTACCTTGAAAAGCTTGTTCTATATTGCCCATTGTTACTGGGCTCTTTCCTCCAAAGTGGAGCAGAGTCTGACAGGCTCAAAGACCTTTGGAAGGTCTCTAGTTAGACCCTAACTTCTCTAAGGTCTTTGGGTCACTGTGAACCACCTCTATAATATTATTTCCATCCCTTCCTCATCACAAGAATATACAGTGAGGCTACAAGGAAATAAGCATTTAAGGATTCATAATAAGAACCCATAGAGTGCTCCTGCTGCATGTAACACAAAGCAGATGATCTCGAAGTGCACTGTGGACTCTGGGAGTTTCAACATGCACCTATGCTTACTCCCAGCATTCTGGGTGGGTAAGGCAGGAAGATCATAGGTTTGAACCCAGCCAGGGGAACTCCAAAGCTTAGCATTTTAAAAGAAATATGCCTGGGGATGTAGCTCAAGTAAAAGGCCCAGGGCTCAATCCCTGGCACTAAAGTAAATAAAAAGGTTGTCTGGGGCTCTTAGGAGTATTCTGTGTGTGTTTTAGGAGGTCCACAAGATCAAACTACTTTCAAAGTGATGCTAAAATCTTAATTTCTTCCTTTGCTTTCATTTTCTCATGATATACAGCGGAGTCTGCCAGAGGCAACAAGGGACGAGAGACTGTCTCACTCTGACAATTCATGGAGTCTGTGCTTTTGGGTCCCTGTGCTTTCATAAATCCTGTTTTATTTTCTCATTAAATATTGATAGGCAACATCTCCTTGGGATCTTCAATAACTTTTAAGAAGGTAATGAAGTCTTGAGATTAATTTGAGAGCCATCAGCCTAGAACTTCAGTCCCATCCTAACTTACAGCTTGCAGAGGGGCGGATTTCTCACCCGCCACAGCCTTTCTCATCGATGCACCCTCTGCAAAGGAAACTCTTCCACTCTGCATGGCTAATTTCTCCTGCTGTGGGTATGACTTTCTGAAGACGGGTCAGGTGGCCCTGCCATGTGTGTAGCTAGCACTTCACACACCATGATGTGATTTTCTGTTCATCTTTTATCCTCATCTCCCTGGCAAGGATCCCCTATTCTGATTGTGACACTGCAGTATGCAGTAGGCACTCAATGACTAGTTGTTGGACATAAAAAACAGCCAGGGAAGGAAGGCAAGATGGTGAGTTTATCTTGTATTATCACCTGTAGGGAATTAGCTACTAAACAAACTACTTGTTAAAATTGTGATAATAAATATATTTCTTATTCTATAACAGGTTCTGTTCTAAACACTTTATTGTGTTACTTTAATTTAGCTTTTTAAAAAATCTGTATCAAGTACATATTAATTTTTGTTTACTTTTTGCTTAGTGACCCAGTCTTGCTAGCCTCAAAATTCATGATGTTCCTCTTGCCTCAGGCTCCTAAATGCTGAGATTACAGGGTGTGCTAACATGACCAGCTGAAGGATATGCCACTCACTGTTACCCTAATTTCAAAAATGAAGATGCAGACACACAGTTGGTGAAGGGCAGATATCTGCTCCACACCCTGGCTGGTCAGCTCCAGGTTCGCAGTGAGAACCTTCTACATGCTGCTTCCCACTTCGGCAGTATGGACCTTGCACTTGTGACAGCTACTGGGATCATGAGGCCAACTCGCCATCCTCATATACCAGGAAAATGACTTGACATTTATATTGTATCTCTAGCTCCACTCCACGGGGGACCACAGCAGCATGTATGTTGAAGACTGAGCCAGCACCAGCTGTCCCGAAGTTGAAGTTTGCATAGGACAGACTCACTAAGAAGTCTTTTTCTTTATTCATGGTACTCAAATCTTTTCTTTCTCTTAACAATAAATTAATTTGTATAGTTACTCAAAATAAATGTTTCTTTCATAATACAGAGAAAATAGGAAAAGAAAGGTTTGTGGTTTCCACATGTCTCTGCACTATGGGGTAAACTCTTCCCTGGCACATCTAACTTCTCTCTCTACCTCCTAGCAAGCTACTCTGAAGGCAGACTCACAGCTTTCCCTGGGTAGGAAGTGGTCTTCAGGAAAGTGGTCTGCTGCTCTGTCACCAGTAGTCATGTTTGAGATGAAGAAAGCATACAGAGCCTGGGCGTGGTGGCATGAGACGGTAATCCCAGCTCTTGGGAGGCTGTAAACATGCAGTTCACTACGAGTCCAATCTAGCAGTGAGACCCTGAATACCACTGTGGACCCCTCCCTAAAAAAATACAAAGAAAGAAAAAAGAAAAAAGCACATAAAGTGGTAACCTTACTTACCTGAAGAAGGGTCCCGTGAATGTGGTTTTGCCGAAAATGCTGGTCCGTGCAGCTGGGGAGTGTGGCCAGCAGAGCTCGGATTGTACTGGGAACCTGGTCTATCGTAACAAGTGGGACCAAAGCACGGGCTGCCATTTCCCGGGAGCGGTAGATAGGGGAGCGACCACACCTAGGAGGAAAGCAAAGCACAAGCCCATTCAGCGCTGCCTCCATCTCTGTGTCTTTGTACAGATGGAGCCTTACCTACCTCGGCTCAAAGAGCTCAGGAGAGAGGTGGCAGGAGGTGCTCCTTATGCCAAATGTTCCTTATACAGTACCTCATTTATTCCAAATGATGCTGTTTTGTATTCGCATCAGTGCTACAGGTGACGTTGCTTTTTAAACAAATATAATTATAGGAGTTAGTACAGGAGGGCCCCCTCCAATGTACTAGCGCCCCTGTGTTGTAGCATAAGTCCCGTTAAAAACAGAGACTCGGTCCCATGAAGCTGTAAATCTGTTTGTTTCATTTCTCATGCACTGATGTCTTGTAAATGTACCCAAGAGTCTGATGCGGGGTGATATGGACAAAAAAATTCATATACATGATGGGATTAAATGCAGACATTTGGTTTGGGAAAAATAGAATTGGTAGTAGCAAAAATGGCTTACTTTTCAACAATGAAAACATTATTTACTGGGTGCTTAAAATGAGCCAAAAGCACTGTGAAGCTGGGTGTGGTGTCAAAAGCCTATAATCTCAGCACTTGGAAGACTGAGGCAAGGGGATTACCACAAATTCAAGGCCAGCCTGGGCCATACAGTGAGACCCTGCCAAAAACAAAAAACCCCCACTATGATATATGCTGTGGGAAGTAGGAGCATTGTTGTTTCTGAGGAGCCCAGGCTGGTTGTCAAGAGGAAATGTACATTTGCAGACATAACCAAGGGCACACGACAGTTGGAGAAAATGGTAAGAAAATGACGCTGTCAGTAGAGCTACATGAAATCAGAAAAGGAAGAATGGGAAGCAAGAAAGCCTGATTCAAGAGGACAAGAGAAAACAGGAAGGTGCTTAGCCAGCATAAGTGTGTATAAAACAAGAGCAGAAATGCTCAGGGTATAGAGAGCTGAGTGCAGCAGGGGCTGAGGACCAGGAGTGGGGCAGGCCTCAGGGACCACATCCATGCCTGTGGGCTTACTCAAAGCCAAACAACTGGATAAAACTGGTTCATAAATAAGTGAAAGTCATCAACAAGTACAGTTTTGAGATGCTAGAAGTCACTGGAAAAGCTGGACATGTGATGCCTTCCTGACTTGGCAAATACTCTGAGCTTGATAGGCCACAACAATTTTGTTGAAGCTGCATGCTAGACAGCCTTCAAAGATACTGAAGAAGGGGAGTGACCAACACTTACCCTAATGTGACAGTGAATACAGACATAACTTTTATATAAAGGGAATGATCTAAGTAGAAATTCATGGGGGGGGGAGGCAAGATGGCTCAGCGGTGTAAAGCGCCTGCTTAGGAAAGCTTAGGCAACCACAGGGACTGCAGTTTGATCCCCGGCACCACATGCTGTGGCAACCCCACCCCCAGGGGGCAGGCTGAACTGGTATATATATATATATATATATATATATATATATATGGAGAGAGAGAGAGAGATTTACAGGGCATGTATAATACTGTCAATACTGTGCCAGATGGGGAGGTTCTATCAGCGCAGAATCAGGATGAGGAAGCGCTCACACCACATCATTCCCTCAGAAAGAACCTGAGAGGAAGGCTACTATAGGGAGATTGAGTTCCTCCTAGTCTTTGACTAGGTTGTAAATATTCCACCCATTCTTTCACTTATTTACCTTTAAAATGATAACATGTTTAATTTGTAATTAGTAAATGTTTTGGCCTATGAGGAGAGAAAGTGTCATACTGTCACTGTACAAAGGAAGGGAAAGGGAGGGCAGAGAAGGGGAGGGGAGGAGAGGGAGGGGAGGGGAAGAGAGCATCTACAACCCTGAAGTGCTTGACATTACAGAAGAAACTGGAGGGTGTCTGCAATGTTGCCAGTATTTGCGTGCAGACTGGTTACCCAAGTTGCATCAGTGGCCCGTTCTATCACTGTAGAGGATCTGAGCAGCTGTCCTCAAAAGAAGAGCAACTGTCTCCATTTTGGCTGAGCCTGACCCTATTTTCTCGTATTGAAATGTACAGAGCTGGCTAGGACTTCTCGCTATCCTTTCAATTGCCCTTAAGCAGTGTATACAGGTCTACTCGAGGTGCTTGTGGTTAATTTTTAAAGATGGTATGTGTATTTCCCTGACAACCTACACCTGCTGCTCTCCAATACACGCTGGGTCAGGATGAGATGAAGAACCAGTGCTCCATGGTGTTAGCTGGGATCGAGCCTCGAGATAGAGGCTATGACTTCCTGGGGCTTGAAAGATTACACATCAGAGCTGAAGCACCAGACCCCCCAAATATTAGTTACTATCTCAGTAGCATAATACAAATTACTTCCTCTGGCAGAGGTAAATGCAGGCCACCTACCTAGCCCAGCTCACAGTGCTCACCTTCCTACACTTTCCTTCTTCAAGCCACTCCCCCTTCTCCACTGAGTAAAAACCGGGTGCAGCCCTGGGTCACTCTGTTTGCTCTGGAAAACCATCTTCATGGCTGCACTTAGAGCCCCTTGGCTCTCCAGTAATTATAAATATGCTTTAGTGTCTTTATTTTCGCCGTGGGTTGCACTGGAAGTGGTAGACTGGAATTATCTTGGTGAGATTCCAATAATGTAACTTTGGTATTACAAATGCTGACTTCTTGGACCGAGATGAGAATCTGGAGGGTACTCCGACATAACATCAATAGGTACAAGTGGGTCCTAGCTTTGGCTGTGTAGACTGATCACATTTTCCCACTTGCTGAAAAGGTCAAGGCCTTCTTGGCTGATGCATTTGTACTTGTAGCTGCTGCCCTGTCACTACAGCCATCAGTGCTGAAGCCGCCCTGGCTGAGGTGGGAACCAAGGAAGCGATGGACAAGTCAGATGAGGATGTGGGATTTGGTCTCTCTGACTCATCATCAAAAAGCAAACTACTTAGCCTGCTTGATTGGCAAAGCAAGGAACAAAGGCATAACTCTCAATAAATAAATAAATAAATAAATAAATAAATAAATATCTGTTGGCAAAGTTCTCTGGAGGCGGGGGAGGGAGTACTCTGAAAATGCTTTGCAATTTAATTAGCAAATGACCTCACTGGCACAGTCATTTGTCGGAAGCTTCCCTGTTGTCTGTCCCCCAGCACCAGGACACACATGCTTTGTGTTAGTGTGTTTTATGTCACAGAAAGAACTTGCATGTAAATGTTTCCCTTCAAATACTAATAACTGACATGGTCACAGATACTTAGTTTCCAATTAGCAGTAACCCTGCACAAAAGAGTGTCCTTCCCCTTTTGCTCCAGATTTTTTTACAAATGACTACTTCCCAAAGAAATCTGGCATCCATATAAGAGAAAGAATGGAAAGTAGGAAAAGTTCCAGAAATGTTCTACTTTTGTATACCCTGTGGTAGGGTACGTTTTAAACTTATACAATTAGGTTAAAAAGCACAATTAAGTCATTCCTAAAAGAAAGTCATGCAGTTACCAAAGACGAGAGAGGTCAATTTTTAAAGCAACATTTAATTAAATAATATTCACTATAAACCACTGATTAAACATAATTGCAGAGGGTCAGTCAATAGTGCAGCAGACTAAAGCACCTGCTTAGAAGAGCACAGTGGCGTGGTTCAATCCCTGGCCTGGTGAGCCAGCTCCGCCCCCAGGGTGCACAAAAAGGAGGCTGTGACTGAGACTGGGGGTGGTGGCACACACCTGTAATCCTGGCACTTGAGAAGCTGAAAATATGAGAGTCACTACAAGTCTGATCTATGTAGTGAGACCCTGTAATTCCTATACCCTGTACTATATATATTTTATATATATAGTATACACCCTGTTCTACAGGGTGTTCAGGGTCTCACTACTAGATCAGACTTGTAGTGATCCACCTGTTTACAGCCTCCCAAGAGTTGGGATTCCAGGTGTGTGCCACCATGCCCTTTCTCAATTACAGCTCAGCATGCCCCAGGGCTGGGGCCACCAGCACAGGCCAGGGGATCAAGACCAACCCTCCCCCTCCCCCTTCCAATCTACTCCCCCCACCCCTTTGTGCCTGCTTGCAGGTGCTTTAATCTGCTGAGCTCTTTGGCCAGCCCTAAATATATTTTTAAATAAATAAATAAATAAATGAATAAAGAAATGTAATTGTAAAAGCCATTCTAGTGCAAATTATTTAAATGGAATTTGCAGCTGAATTTATAGTCATACGTATATATCTATATGTATAATATACAGCATACACTAAGCCAAACCACAATTCTAGGTTATTTTTTTGCAAACTGTTGGGGTGGGGAGGTGATGTGATAAAACTACTGAGAATCTGCGGCTATCAGTATAGAAAAATGACAATGTCTGGGTTTTTCTTCTGTTTTAGACACTGAGTTTATTCTAGACCAGCGGTGGTGAGCCTAAGGGGCGTCTGCTGCACCAGGCTGTTTGTCATCATGAAAGCTCTAAAAGGTTTGCTATCACAAGCCCAATCTCAGAGCCTGGCCATAGAGGATGGATGCTTTTGAGGTCACCTCCACTCTGCTGCTCTGTCATCCAGGCCTGGCCTGGGCTGACCTGCCATGGGCTGTTAATTCTAGGCTGTGAGAATAGGAATGGCTGGTAGCCTAAAATCAGCCTCTGTCACCTTGACATCCCTTCACTTGCCTATACAAGAACTAGACACAGCACTCAGCCATGTCGTATGGCAGGGACACAGGGTCACAAAGACAAAGGCCATGGCTGCTTGCTTTCATACCATTCCTTTAGGGCTAGGAAATAAAATGAGGGAGTTTTCTTCAATAAAATGAGAAGATGCATGACTTCTAAATGTTAATCCCAAATTACTTGTTCTTATCAATATATAGAGATGGAAGTATAAAAATTATGTATCTGAAAATTCATTTAAAATTTCATCAGTTTTTGCAAAGACAATGACAAATATAATTTAAACCTTGATTTTTGAGATTCCAACCAAGTGTTTTAGACAGCTAGAAAGGAGGCTTCCTTTTTCCTAGAACACTGGAAAAGTATGGGAAAGACTTTCTAGCAACATCCATATGAAGACAGCAGAAGCCCTAAAGACTAAGGAAACAATTCATTTCAATCATTTTCCTAAACACAGTGGAGTGTTATAAAGTGAACAGCATATGAAGTAGGTCTAGTATAAATAGGATGAAACATTCCTCAGCACTGAAACTTCTCAGTCCATCTTTCTTGCTTCCAACGAATTGAAGTGAACACTAAGCCTCAGCATGGCATCCTCTGTGGAGAGAACAGGGCTCAGAAATCAATCTGACAGGGCTGAAGCTGCTTTTGGTGTGGCTGCTGTCCAATAGTCAAATTCTCAAAATGACTGAATACACTCGAAACTTGTCACATTAACCTGTAGGGTGAGTGTTCCACACTCACAATGAGGGCTTTTTAGTCTGCAAACAGAGCTAGGTGGTCAATTTAAGAAAGAATATAAAAGTATAGAGAAAATTTACCCTCTTCTTTTAGCAATACTATGTTTGTGGGGGGTTAAGGGGTATGTTTTTGTTCCCATTTGAACAACAATAAAAAAATTATTTTAAGCTTTCAATTTTTTTTTTTTTTTATTATGGCCAGCTCAGCCTGCCCTGGGGGTGGGGCTGGCACAGCATGTGGTGCCGGGGACTGAACTACAGTCACCTAAGCTTGCCTAAGCAGGCACTTTAGACTGCTGAGCTATCTTGCCAGCCCATATCTTAAGCTTTCAAGTATTCCAGAACCCATGCTAGCTCACTACTGTCACACTAACACAAACTAGTATTCAAAGTAACCTAAACCTGGCCCGAGAATGGCTGAACAAATCAACTGAATTTGAGAAATTTATTAATTTTTTGGTGACTATCTCTGAAAAGATATTAAAATCAAAGCATCCAAGGATAGTACTTTTACAGGCCTGCCAAATAGCTCAGAAGGTGAAAGCACCAGCTTAGGCAAAGCACAGTGGCCAGGATTCAATCCCCGGTGTACAGTGCTGGTGCTAGCCCTGCCCCTGGGGTGTACTGAGATTGCTATTGAGACTGTGTGTGGTGGCATGTGCCTGTAATCCCAGCCCTTGAGAGGCTGATAACAGGAGAATCACTACATAGTGAGACTCTGTAGACCCTGTACCAAATACATAAAAAAATAAAAATACTACCTTTAAATGTGAGCAATTTTATTAACTTCTCCTTGACAAGAATCTGTTACATTTCTGAAAAAATCTCAATGCCTATGCTACATCCAAGGGAAAGCAAAAGGCAAGGTAAAAACATTTACTGAGTGTTTGTGGGATGCCAAGCAATGTGCTAGGTACTTTCAAATATCTTATTTTACTTTTAGCACCCAGATAAAGTCTGTAATAAGTACACAATGTTATTAAATATATGTAGTTTTTTCACTGAAAAGGTCTAGTGGGAATACACAAAGGGTGATAAGTTACCAAGTGAAATGTACCCATAATGAAATAACTGTCTCATGTCAACTTCTGTTATGATCATGGCATGGAATTGTTTATAAGCAGTATATCTCTCTAATTTCAATGGTTAGAATTCATCTTTGCAGGCCTCATTCACAATGAACTGGCAGCCTAACTGTGCTTCCTACTGCTCTAACCAGTGTTTAACAAAATAGAATTATCTTTAAGGAAGGCAAATTAGTCACAGGACTTTGATCCAAACTCATCCACTGAATTGTACACCTTGTAGCATAGGTCAGTGGATACTCATGAAGATTCACACCAGCCTAGGCCAAGCTTCACAAAGGATGTGGCAATCCGTGGCTGTTCTCTATCATTATTTAGCTTCTCAAAATCATCTATAGTCAAAAGTAGTATATTTAGTTAGCAATAAGTTCAAAGTTCAAAATGCGCAGGAATAAAAATCTTTCATTTTTCAATGAAAAGAAAAAAGATATCGAGAGGTCAGCAAATTGGCAGAATCTTCATGCACTCAGGAAAAAGAAATACGGTCATCAGTTTTAAGGGACTATTTTTATAAAGTGAAACCTTCTAATGAAGTGGAATCACATGGTTTCCTTTGTGTCTTTTTAAACTGAGACTACTTTTTTTTTTTTCTTGTTTCAGAACTTTTGTTTGTTTGTTCATTTATTTTTATGGCTCGCTCAGCCTGCCCTGAGGGTAGGGCTGGCGCAGCATGTGGTGCCGGGGATCGAACCGTGGTCCCTGCAGCCACCCAAGCTTTCCTAAGCAGGTGCTTTAGACCACTGAGCCATCCTGCCGGGGCCCTAAACTGAGACCACTTTAAAAACACCCTCATATTAAAATATTAGTATCTAACGATGTGGCTACAGGCTCGTTACATAATGTCCTTTCACATCCCTATCTGTAAAAAGAAAACAGAAGTGATCCAAGTCCCTTCCAATGACAAAATCATATAAATAACAGAAATTTCAACATCTCCAGCAGGTAGTTCTCTCTCTCTTTTTTAATATATCAGTATGATCTCTTTTGACTTGTTCCATTGCTTAATCTCCTAATAGTATTGATGCTGATAAAAAGTTTTATGTCTAACACTAACCATACTCAGTCTTTCTACACTTGGAGACAATTTTCTCTAGTTTGAGCCTCTGTGGAGCTGGAAAACAAATGACCAGTGTTTTCTACACACAGGAAAACCCTTCATTAACTCTACTGGAATCCTGTCATTACAGCACCCCTGACTCTTCCCATCGGGAGGGCCAAGGCAACCCCAAGTCCTTTAATCATGGAGATTCTCTTCTCCAAAATATCTAGGTAATTATTTTGCCTCTACAGGGAGTTAAATGAATCTGCCCAGAACCATCAGCTAAAACAATGGTTAGTGCTACTGCTGGATAAGAGAAATTCAAGCAGTTCTTTTAATATGGTTGTTCCACAGAGACTGCACTTTGTTTTTGTTAAGCTAATTAATGCTCCCAAGTGGCCTTTCTTGTGTTTCATAGCAACTTTTCAAGCTAATATCAGAAAGACTGAGATTTTAAAAACCATACAGTACATGGAAAAAAATCTCAAACCTTACAAGAGACTGCCTTTGTTTTACTTTGGGGGGCTAGGAAAAGGGCACAGAAGAACACGGGGTGCTGAGATGTTGCCAAGATATCTACCCTGAGGAAGACATCTTTTCTCAAGTGAAAACTGCAGTTAGGTCAATGGAGTCATACTTCAGCATGCGCCCCAAACAGAGTCTTACCAGCTTGTTTCCAAATTCTTTAGGAAAGTTTTACATCCTCTTTTGGTTGCCTGAATGCCCATGTTTAGACCACCACAGTTACAAAGTATTTTCTTTAGTATAATAAAATTCTTTCTTACTACATTTCAATTTTGTTTTTTTGGTTCTACATGGCAGGGAAATGAATGAATCTACGCCTAAAAGACATACATCCAGAATATTTTCAGAACAGTAAGAAAACAAATAATCCGATTTACTAAAAAACAGAGTCAAAGCGTTTAAAAGATCCTTCAGCAAAGATACATGGACAATAAACACATGTGAAGATAATAAATAGTCTTAGTCATGTGGAAAATTTAAATTAAAATACTACTACCCACTCACTAGGATAGTCTATAATGAAAGTGACGGAGTATACCAGTCACTTTGGCTAAGAGTGAACAACTGGAATTCTTACTCTTTTTTTTTTTCTTTTCTAAATGTGTTTGGTACAGGATCTCACTATGTAGCTTGGACTTGTATAATTCTCCTGTTTTCATCCTCCCCAGCACTGGATTATAGGCCTGCGCCACCACGCCTGGACTCAGTGGATGGCTCAGCATGCCTGGGGGCAGGACTGGTGTAGCATGTGGTGCCAGAGAATGAATTTTGGTCCTTGCTGGCCTTCTTAGAATTCTTACTCTTTAATTAAAAAAAAAAAAAAAAAAAGAACAAAATTCTATAACAAAATAATAAGAGAATAATAATAGCTAACATACCATGCACTCAGACACAAAAAATTTTCTCTTACAGAGAAAAAACAGATAAGGTTTGTACTATTATCTGTTTGAACAACTGTAATTCTTTTTTTTTTTATTCAGTATTCTTACTTATACAGCAATACTTAGAACATGAAGTACCAACATTACTTAAGTTTTACCTTTATTATGTAGAACTTTAAATGTCAGAAAAATAAAACTTGATATAATTTTAAATCTTGTCTCAGCAAGTATTAGTATCTGACCGTGAAGTTAAAGGCCCTTTAAAACTTTGTTTTAAACTTTGCTCAGTACAGTACATTTAAGCTCAAGTAACATCACCTACATATACATAAACAAGTGGTAGGGGCTGGTAGGATAGCTCAGCTGTCTAAAGAGCCAGCATGGGCAAAATGTCAGAGGCAGGGGAGTGTGGTTGGATCCCCAGCACCACATGCCAGATGAGACCTGCCTGAGCCAGCCAAAAAAAAAAAGATCCTTCTCATAAACAAGTGGTAAACAAATGTATAAATGTATTGAAATAAAAATACTAAAAGTATAGTGGTGCAACACAATTTTTACAATTGCATTAATTTCTATTCATAAAAATGTTAGAAAGCAACAACAGTTCCTTTTGACAGAACAGCTGGAATTCTTATACTCTGATAGTGGGAATGTAAAATGATACAATTACTTTGGAAAAGAAGTTAGCAGTTTCTTAAAAATTTGAATATACTACTACTACTACAGTTCACTCATTCCACTGTTTTCTTTATTTTTTGCTGTACAGGGGATTGAACTCGGGACCCTGTGCTTGCCAGGCAAGCGCTTATTTTACTGAGCTATCTCCCTGGTACTCATTCCACTCTGGTATGTTTATACGAGAGAAATGAAAGCCTATGCCCATACAAAGACTTGTACATGAATATTTCTTCACAATTTAATCATAATGGCCCAAACTACAGACAATAGAAATGTTTATCAATAGTGCATAAACTGTTACAGATTAAGTACAATAGGACACAATTTGACAATAAAAAGGAACAACTATTAATACAATTAACAACAAGGCTGACACTCAAAAGCAATATGCTGAGTGAAAAAGCCAGATGAAACAATATATACTGTATGAGTCCGTACAAAATTCTATGAAATCAAAATTATTGATCTTGACAGAGCACAAACCAGCCAGCCACTGCCAGCAGACTGGAGATGAGAATGGACAAGGAAGGACTAGCAGATACGGCCACATCTTGATGGAGCTGTATTCTATGAGCATATAAACTCACCAAATTGTATACCTGCAACATGTAGGGTTTATTTTGGTTGAACTTAATAAAGTTGTTTTTGAAGAACTTCTCACATGCATTAGAAGCTTTAGTTATGTAACTGTCTTGTTTTCCCTTCTGAGCCTCCAGCCTGTCTCCACCCTAATCTTTTTTTACTTCCTCTGATTACACAAACCCAATAATTTCTTTTAAACTTTTATGACCAGAACTAACTTTTCCTTGTACTCTTTTACAAATCAAATCAACAAACTCAAGTCCTAGTAGTCATATGAGAGCTAACAGTTTTTAAGACAATGGCCGAATGGTCCACCTACTCTTCTAGACAAATTCAGAGTGATTTGCCTAGTCTCATTAAGGAAGGCAATGAGAAAGTGACAATCCAGTCAGGTGACTCGACCTCCACAATCTGTGATCACTGTCATAATCAGAACATTAAAATCCTAACTTTTTAATATCACAAAATCAAATAGTAATAGCATATATTAAGAGGAATCTGATTTTATTACTTAAGTAAATGTGATAACTGAAACTGTTCCATCCAAATGATACCAAATTTGCTGGGCAAGGTTTAACAGATTCATCTGTATTCAGCAGAACAATTTTCCATGATATTATTAAAGTAAAACCGACTTTTCTAGCTTGAATAGACTAAACCTACTTTCTAATATTCTGAAATCTAAAAATTTCCTTGTACCATAATCAAAAGGTACTTTTCAACTCATATCAACTTGAATCATCCCAAATGCTGAAAAAGAAGCCAAATCAATGCACTATTATTTATTATAATCCAAAATGAATGGACAATGGAGACAGTTGTGCAAAGTTTAAAGATGAAACACAACTGATCATGCATATATGCCCCACACTAATTAAAATATACTTGTGTTACAAGTGTACAATTTCAGTTGGTGGTGTTATCTCTGCTTAGTCATGGTACTCAAGCCCTCTACCATTTAATTAGACTACTAATTATGTGGAGAGTCACATTACCTTCAAGCTCTTTCCTGGATTGTGTCCATGCCTAATATATTAATTTCATGGTGATTATATTTTAAGATGAGGAGCATGTCAATAAAGAATACTGGTCATGCCAGGGAGATAGCTTAGCAGGCAAGCCTAAGATCCTGGGTTGGATCCTCAGTACCCCCCCCCCCGAAAAAAAAAGAAAGAATATTGGTCACATTCTTCAACATGTCTCTGTGACTGATGCTTTCAGCTATAGCACAGTTTGAAAGATTTACTTGAAAAAAAAAAAGGCTTATTCTAATTTATATTGTGTTTTAAATACAAGTAGCATTCAAGAAGAAATACACATAATGAAAATCATTGTGTATATATGAATGGCATTCTTTGTTTCTGTTTCAGTTCAATCATCTATTACATTTAGTCTCAATTGAGTATCATCTTTCTCCTTAGCTTCCTTGTTTGCCTATCAAAAAGCAAAACAAAGTCAGTGTAAAATGTATGAGTCATTCTTCAATCACGCCAAGGACATAACCTTCGATCTAAGATTAAAAATAAAGTGCTGTGTGTGAAATTTAATACTGTTTAACTTTTGGGTGCTGAGGTCTAATAAATATAACATTTCAAAAGAAAATTAAAGAATCTGGATCACTTCCGTTCACTTCATGACTTAATCAGTTGACTTCTACAGCTTTGGCCACATTTGCTGGTAGCTGGACCCTGAGTAATCTGGCAGAACTTGGCGTCAGGTAGTTTATAATCTGTATCACCAGGCTGTACAAGGCACAGCGGCTCTTTCCACTCCCCAATACACTTCAAAGTAGTTCATTTGAAGTTATTCAAGCAGTTACTCCAACAAAATGATTAGTCAAGAAGAAAGGAAAAAAAATCTTATTTTTTAAAAAAATACACCTTTCATACCAGACTGCTTAACCACCCATGCTATTTCTGGCATTCTTTAGTTCCTAAAGAATACACTCTCCCCTCAAATGCAATTTTTCTTACCTATGAGAAAGGTCAGGCAAGGCTCGTTTTTGCTGGTTTTTACTCAAAGTGAGCTTAAATATGTTATAGATTTACCTTAACTTCTTCCTAAGTCCCTATATCTTCTAGTCTTTTTAAGAAAAAAATACAGTTAAATATGGGAAAGGGACTGCTGCAATTATGATGAACGTCTCACACGTGTCCTCAACAATAGCATGGATGCATACAGGAGACACGCACAGGGAAAGAGATATACTTTAGTTAGATCTCAGGGTTAACAAGAACAAAAGTTTTCTGATCGGGAATAGGAGATATTTATTCATTTACTTTTTCACTGTCCTAAAATTCATATTGCAACTGTAAAAATATTTACAGGACCTGAGAAGTTTCTTGGCTTAAAACAAATATGAGAGTCTAGACTTCAGAATCCTCAGCTGAGAAAGTGGCTGAACCATACATCAGTGGTCTTGATGGCAAAGGAGTCTGGCTGCAAACAGAAACTAACAAGACAATGCAAGGTCAGACACAAATTTTACTTAGTGAGCGACATGATTGGCCACTTAATGGTTCCCAGCACTAGAGATGAAAATGCCGCCTCTAGTCATGGAGCATTTAATTGCTACCACTTGATCTGCACAGCAATAGATACTATTTTTGTGGCCATCAAAAGATCTATTTCTCCTTCTGTTTTTTTTTTTTTTTTTGGTGGGGGGACAGTGGCTATCATGACAGTTGACCATTTTCAATAGGACTCTTTTCCAATTCTAAATTTCTATGTTTACATCATGACAGCAAAATACTCTTTTTAAGTTCACTAAGAAAATCTGCAGCCCCAGTTTTGCTGTTCTTCAAAGGATGCACAATGCTTTGTATGTGACTGCAACCTCAAGGCCAGGAAGCCTAACCAAACAGTATTTCTAGCTGTGACCAAGGTACTGGAACTCTCAGGAAGCAAGTATTATTTATGTATTTTCTTTATATATATTATACTAGACATGAAGCAAAATCTATGGCTTAGTAGCATCAAGTCCTTTTCCCAAGTAGTTTTATTTTACATTCACATGAACTCTAGCCTTCATGTCTGGCTATCTGGTCAATCACTGGTTGATACTCATGGTATCACAGAGATAAACGCTATTCTCCTTCCAAGTAACCTCTTAGCCAAGTATTCAAAATCAGAGTTCATTCAGCACACTAGGGTTTATCTGCTGGAGGTGAGGAATGAACTGCCCCAACCAAGCCATTTCCTTCCAGATGGAAGATAGAAACTTTGATCTTCTCTGCCTTGACATTAAACTATTCAGAAAAGAAGGCACCTACTATTCCCTGAACTTTGGGAGTTGTATGAACTGTATATACTGTAGTTCAGAACACAGACAAGAAACTATCCAAGAAAAACATGCCCCAAATGAACAGGATATAAACAAAGCTGTAATGAAGTAATTAATGAAAGGGACTTGACTCCCCTCACTTGCTTCTCTGATAACAATCTGGCATTTTATCAGCAGGTCTTTTATCTGGAAGGATTCACTGTGTTCTGCTGCCTGAACTATTCTGAGAGGGACAAAGACAAGCTTTCATCTTAGAAGGAAATGGAAGTATATCTAGAAGGGGTAAAGAAGAGTCAAAGCCATAAAAAGACCTCCACATGTTTCCCTGCCAGAAGGGAGAGATAAATGAAAAATAAGATGCCCCATTTGCTCAAAGCATGGGAGTAAGTTATGGTAGGAAAGAAGTCAGAGTGGTCCTCAGCCAGGACACAAATGTGGTAATGACAGTGTGTTTTCTGCCTTGGTTCCAAGTCTACATCTCCTCACCAATGTCTTTTAACTATCCTGTCAAAACCAAAGAAATTCAAACTAATTCACACTGTGGCATAAATGACTTGCAATAACCTAAAAGTAACTTCCTTTTCACTGAGATGTTAGTTTGATGAAGAACCAAAGCCATACACAAAACGATGGAAATCTACCTGTGAATCTTTAAGGTTCAGTTCAAGGAGATGGCATTTGAGAGCATTGGGTGGGTACAGGAGAGGGCACTGTGTAAGACTCATGTCATTTCACACCAGTTTCACTGGGGTAATGGTGGTCCCAGTCAATAGCTATAGAGGGTTAGGTCTGGACTTAGTGGCTCTACTCCTAGGGGGAAAGGGACTGTTACAGGATTATTAACTAATAGGAGAGAGTGATCCCTTATTCCCCCTCAGAACATGGTCACCTTACTCAGACCTCATAAGAACATGGCATGAATTTGTTGTGGGGGGGACTCAGGATAAACAGAGCTTTGAATTCCCCATCCAACTCAGAAGTCAAGAATATTTATCCAAGGTTGAGCCAGGATAACGGGCCAATTCCAGTTTCCACAGCCTGGGGCTCCTAAACCAACCTGTAACACTAGCCCCCTCTGTCAGGCTGTGTAGGACTCTTGTGGAGCCCCAGGGGTTCATGTACAGGTCCCTTGTGGTAATTCACAGGGGCTGGGTGTGAGGAAGCAGTTCTGTTGGCTGGAGCTCACTGGGGAATTCCATCAGGACATGGAATTCTGAGATTTGTACTGCAGGGACATGTTCAACCAGGCAGCAGAATGCAAAGTACTCTCTAGTATTTTCAAGTTTTTTCTAAGTCCAATTTTTAGTCTACCTACAAATTAAATTCCAATGTCTTAAGCCATGCAGAAAAAAAATTAGTAAGATGTTACTGAATTATATTAATTCTATGACACTGAAGCTCAAGTGGAAAACAAGAACTCCATTTCTTAAGCTTCTCTTCATTAGATTTATGCAGGCTATAGTTAGTATTAAACTAATTTTACTTTTTGCTTTATCCATAAAGCAAATATAAGGCTACACCTTATATTCTGATTATACACAAAAAGGGATGGGTGTATATGTAAATAAACAGCCTTCCACGAAATAAACCAATGCTACCTACCCACATGGACAGCTCAAGGGACTGACTTGATCCAATGCTTTAAAATATTTTCAATATACTTCTTTGTAAATCATTTTCTTGTCTTTGTGACACATCCTTCAATAACAACTCTTTTTCCTGGGCTGCTTAGATATATTTCCATAGCTTGTACCAAAACACATGGCCTTTTCCTGTATTGTTGTCATCATCAAAGAGTAAGATTATTTACATAGCAGCACCTTTCATACAAATACATATTTTGTGAGTGCTCTGGACAATGTACAGAACGCAGACAAATCTCACTCATGTGGACACACCTAATTTTGTGTTATTATTCAGACAGAGCTGAACTAACGTGTACCTCTGGAAGTTTTTCCAGCTGGAAGAGCCATGACATTCTGGGGCCAGGTGGTCAGGACAGCTCTCCGGACTACCCATCCCACCCCCATGTGCCTTCCAAGCACATCTAGTCAGTAGCCCTGGGCTGGTGAAGGAGGAAAGTGGGGCTAAGCATTCAAAAATACAAAACTGAGGAACAAAAGGGGATTTTCACAGACTTCAGAGGCCTTATGTTAACCAGATGTTCTTCTTATGCACCTATTATAAACAGTTCCCCAACGTTACTACATGCAATTTTGTGTAATGAAACTTTCATTTCCTAATATTCAACAATTTAAACACTTCGATGATTCACACTTGTCTTTTTCTCAATCTGTTTAGGATTACTACATTTAAAAAAAAAAAAAAAAAACAACCAGTAATTTTCTAAAAACTTCAACATATACTGATATCTTTGTGATTTTGCTTCATAAGAGAGAAATGATCAAGTAAATTACCGTATGCAAAAGTACCTTGTAAACGTCAAATTCTTAAGCCAATATTTTGTACTCTTGTTTTTCTTTCACCTATGCTAAACATTTTTGAAATCAGAATTTCAGCAATGGAAACTTAAAAAAGCCATACTAATACAGGAAGCATTTTATAAGAGTTTAAAAATGATGCAAAAACAGCAGCTGACAAATAATCTTAAGCTTTCTTTATTTTTAAGAGAAAAAAAACAATAAAACAATGATTTTATGCTTCTTAGCCTCAAGTCAGATTTCCTTTTTACTGAGGCACTCAGAACTATGCAGTGATCCATGATTTAACATAATAAGGATAATTTCTTTTGTATGAAATTCTTGGTATTTCTCAAGAGTCTCAGAACTTTAGTTGGGCCAGTTTTATTTAGCAATCTGTCACAAGCACTTGGGCTGAACTGCAAGTTTTTCTTCCTTTTCTGCTGATTTCAGATTAGAAAATGAGATCATTGGCAACGCAACGCCCGAGGGAGGAAACATCTCAGGACAGCGTAGTAAGTTCAAATGTTTGGTATTTAAAATTTCAGTTTAATTTTGACATGCTCTGAACCAGCCTGTCATATTTCACAGAAAGTATCATAAGCAGAAAAGTGAAAAGAGTTAATAAAGTCAAGGCACTAGCAGATAGGTTTCATGGCCAGACTGCCTAGGTTCAAAGCCAAGCCTTCTTACTTACCAGCATACAACCTAAGGCACTTTAGAGATTTCCCTTAGTCTGACTTAGCCTCTAGGCAGATGTAGCAATGAAGGTAACAAGCTCATAGTGTTGTTATTAAATGAGCTAATATGTGTAAAGTCCTTAAAGAATACCTGGTACACAGCAAATGTTTTCTAATTAAAATTATTAACCACTAATTAGAATGTAAAAAATCAGGGCAGAAAAGATAGGTGCGAGAAGCACCATAGAACAAGATACCTCATATAATCAAAACCTTATCTGATTCACCACCGTATTTCTTTCTTTTGTTTTTAGGGACTAAGGTTCGAACTCACAACCTTGCACTTGTCAGACAGGCACTTGTGCCACAGAGCTATCTCTCCGGCCCCACCACTGTATTTCTAGTGCTCAATATATTTAATGTTCTTAGTATCTGTTGAGTTAATAAAGGAAGCAAGCCCAGACTGCTTAAACAGGCAACTTATGATTAAAGACATGTAAGACTTACTTGCCATCTCCAAGTAAAGCTACCAACCAACCCTTGTTACTTGTTATCCCAAAATGGTGATAATTTAACAAAAACAAAAGTAAATCATTTCAAACTTACTGAGGGCTTTCAAAAGCAAGTTTTAGGCTAGGGAGATAGCTCAGAGGTCTAAGTGTATGCCTGAAAAGTGCAAGATTCCCAGAGGAACCCAGGCATACCATAATGACCCCAAAGCACAGTGTGGACAGCATGGTGGTGCATGCCTGTAATCCCAGCACTGGAGATGCTGAAGCAGGAGCATCAGTAAAGGTCTGAACTTCATAGTGAGACCCTGTACAAGAAAGAAAGAAAGAAAGAAAGAAAGAAAGAAAGAAAGATTGATTAAAACAAAAACAAAACCAGGATTTATGGCCAGGGATTTAGCTCAATGGCATGGCATTTGCCTAGCAAGCATGAGGTCCTGAGCTTATCCTGGTTCAAAAAAGAGTAAGAGCATCAGAATGGAAGTTTTAAACACTATTAGTGAGCAAACTTGAGCAGTCAGTGCCAGTAGGAGGAGCCTCTGGATCCTGGGTCCTGCTTCTGCTGCTTTCTTTGGAAAAGGAAATATTTGATGGAGGTTGTGGGTGGGTGCCCAGGTGCCGTCATGGATCCTAAGGGAGGCCTGCTTAGCCCTCAACAAGCAGAAGTCAATGAAAATGCTCTTCCAGGTCCCCTGGGGGAGACAGAGGAGCTGTCCAATAAAAGCTAAATTTCTGGCTCTGTACATGCTCTAGATCTAGAAACAACTCATCCATGTAGAAGTATGGCAATTGTGGGAGGAGTACAGAAGTCAAAAGGCAGAGAGCAGAGGGCCAGACAAGGAGAGGCATCCTGTGTGAACGGCTGTTTGCACAAAACCTCGAAGAAGAGAAGAAACAATAGCTGGCAAAGGGCTAAGGAAAGTGTGAGGAAAAAGGGAACCTGCCATCAGTTCCTGATAAAAACCAAAAGAACGCCAGCACAAAGCCTTTGTAACCAGGAGGTCTTTTCTGCTCCTGTCCATAGGTGCAGTTTCAGTGAAGTGTTGAAAGGAGGAAGAAAAGATGGGCAGGTCCACGGTGAGTGGGGAAGATAAGGCAGGGGCAAGCAAAGGTGCAGAAGTCTCAGGGCATCATGTCCAGCTTAAGTGACCAACTCAGTCTGTTGCATTTACCAGGTTATACACACCAGAGCTGATCTTTCACTGAGGTTTTGTTTTCTCTAGTTTGATACCCATAGTAGACAACTCAAGCTTTAAACTGCATGCCATTCTGAGGAGAGTGATGAAATGTCATGCCGCTCTGCTCTGTTCCACCCAAGACAAGGCTGGAATCATACCCTTGTCCGCTCTATGCACACTGTACACGCTACCCACCATGAGTCACTTAAGCCAATATTGTATTTATCAGACTGTCGCAGTGCTGGCATTGCAATCATGCTTTTTCCTTAGTGGCCCCAAAGCACAAGAGTAGCAACACAGGCAATTTGGATAAGGCAAGAAGTGGGTGCTTCCTTTAATGAAAGATACAAATCCTCAGTAGGAGAAAAATCAGTTGCTAACATTTACTTTAAGAATGAATTTTCCATCAGGTGCAGTGGCCTATGCTTGTAATTTCAGCACCCAGGAGGCTAAGGCAGGAGGACTGCTGCAAATTTCAGGTCAGCCTGGGCTCCACCATGAGTTTGAGGCCAGCCTGAACTACACAGAGAGACTCCATCTAAAACAAGCAAAGCAAAAAGCAAAAACAAACCAAACCCATGAAATTATAAAGACAAACAAACAAACAACTTTATGTCACTTTTGCTAGCATACCTCAAATGTACATTATAGCTACAGTATATGTTAAATGCTTAGTTAAAATAAAAAGGCTTTAAATGTGTGTGTGTTTGTGTGAGTGTTTATACCTACAAGAACAAACATCACATATATACAGTCTGCCAAAAGTATAAATACCTCAGGAAAAGAAAAACTTGTATATTTTAATACTAAATTTATTCAGACATCATGAGATCAATACAAATTACCTTTGGCCTCAAGAATTACAAGAGTCTCCCAAAGTGATATTATTAGTTTCTAGCTGTTTTGAGTAAGTATGGTGTACTTTTTTTGAGGGCAGACTCTAGGTAACTGTAGATGGTTTGTTTCAGGGATCCAGGGCAAGTCTTGAAACATATACCTGAGCATGGGGTAGGGGTGGTAGGGCTGCCACTGTAGTCTAGTAAGGTCAGGGCCCACGTGGAGAGGAGGAAAAAATATGCTAGTCAGGAAAGACAACCAAAACATTACTAGGGTATTTTTTCCATCTGTGCTCTCATTTTAAGCTTACTGTGATTAATCTATGCCCACTCAACTTACTCCACTGGAAGAAAAAAGTTCGCATTGGATCTTAAAATGTCCTCTACTACACAGGATAAAATAACTACAAATCATCAGCATGGGGTTCAGTAGTATGAAATTCTTCAAATTGGCATTAAAAATGCCTGCAGAGAGAGCAAGTTGGCTACAATTTTGAGAAAATATTTAAGATCAAGGAAATAAAAGCTCCTTTTGGAAAAATGTTATTAAAGTATTTTTAAATTTTAAATATTACTAAATTTAAAAATTTCCCCCACCACTAGTCATTATTTTCACAAGACTTAAATGCAACCTTTGGGGCAAATACTGTTCCTTATTAAAGTTACTAAAGATTTGCCACCATAATTTCTGTTAAACAGTAAATCACTTACTTTATGAATTTCCTGGGTCACGTTTGGTTCAAGTGAAAGCAAAACTCTTTACGATGACTTCCAAGCTATGAAACCCAAAACTCCTAGCATAACGTTCCCTTTGCTGGATCCTACCATCTGCAGCACAGACAGCCTGACTTTGCTCTTGGATGCCTTATTACTTCAGAAAGTCTCCTAGACCCCTGAAACACTAGGCCTTGGTTCTTAGGGTATGCACCACATAATGAAGTGGTTCATGTCCACTGTGTCAGGCTCACAAGTATGTATGTCATTTCACTGGCTACATGGTAAGTTCTTTAAGGAAGATCTTTTCAGTGCTTTGTAGCTTGCCTGAGACTTCATATGACCTAGTTATATAATGAATGTGTAGCAAATGCTTGGTTAACCAATCACTATTTGGATTCTAACTTTTAAGACTGAATGGCAGCAACAGGCCATGGATTATCATCATTGCCAGAAATTTCACCTAAGCATGAGACTGTTTGTAGATCAAATCACTTGTTCTAACATGACCTGAATTGGCCTGTTGAAGTAACAGATAACACCAAAGAAAAGCTGGTCCCTACAAGTTTTGTTTTTCTAGCTTGCTTTGTCAATGCATTCCGCAAGAGGTGAAATCCTCATTCCTGTTGCTCAAAAACATATTTAGAAACAGGTCTTAAAGACATCTAGCACCACAGATGAAGTTGGCTGAGCTCCTTTCTAGGAAATGAGAGAGAAAAGTCAGGACAGATGACAGAGTATCTTTTCATGCCAGAACTCTCTGCAAAAAAGTCACATATACAGAAAACATGATTTTATTTCACATACTAAACCTCAGCTACCACTGGGTGGAATAGGGAAATTCAGACAGTCACAGGCACAATTCTCCAACTGTAGAGCTAGGCAGAACCATGGTAAAAAAAGGCAGAGCAGGTCGCTACCCAAATGCAATTTCACGAGCATTAGGAAATATGTTTCAGTCTCTTTCTAGACATCCCTAAGGCCCAACGCATCATTTCCAGAGCCTTGTGGTTTATTTCAATACACATTGCTGTTATATAACAATTAGCCTTAAAGAAAGTAACTCAGGGGTCCCTGATATGTCTGCTAAGGAAAGGAATTGGTGCCTGCCTGGCATGCAGGCAAAGAGGAAAACTGAAGCACAGAGGAAACTCTGGTGAGGCGAACTGAAGATCTGTACCTCAACAGCCTGCCCCAAGCCCGACCTGGGCCAGGATTTCTAAACTGATGGGGCAGCACATCCTTCCTTTCACCCAACAACTGGTAGCAGGCTAGCACGGTGGGAAAGACTCATTTTCTGTACACTCCTTCCCTAAGCTTCCTGGAACTCAGTAGTAACTATGCAACAGGTGGAGTTCTTTGTCTCTAGCCTGGTTAGGGGAGGAAATTCTGTATTAACAGCACCAGCAAAGTAATTCTCAGGTGTTTCTGCTAACAATGGGATAGGCTTACGGACTTTCTTTCCATGCATTTCCGTTCAAAGGTCCTTTGGGAATTTTGAACAACCAAGAGTTATCTATTTCAAGCACTTCAGAAAAATGCCTCTGACTTTGTTAAGACTCAGATGTTCCTTATGCTTCTAAGAAAACAAATGCGGCTTAAGCCAACATCTGGAATAGAGAAAAATATAGTAACCACAAAAAGATAATTGAATGAATAAGGAATGTTTTTCAGACATAACATCGCATAGGCCAAAAAAATGTTTTCAGAAAGTCCAGAACAAAGTTGTAGAAATGACTGGGAAGCTAAATATAACTGGATTAATTGGTAAAAGGCACCATTTAGGGGACCACCATAACCATGTGGGCCAAGAAATGCTCCTCAAATTCCTTTCTTTTGGAAATGGAGGAACCTATAAAGATGTGAAACTATATGTCATAGGCTTTGAGGGTGGCTGATCATCTTCACTGCCTGCCTGGAATTCTAACAGAGGTGCCCAATTGTTCTGAAGTGAGACATCTCAAGCAGATGTGCTGATGGTCACTAACCTAACTTCAGATGACTGCAGAAGTCCTTTGGAAAATATACTCAACATAGGATCAGTTTTCCTCACTCCACTGACAGACAGCTCATCATTAGAGAAGTCTGTTCACTTCCTTTATGAAGCACATTGATTTATGGAAAACTCCTGGTTATATTAAAAGCTGACATCTCCAACTTCCCCAGTGGGAACACAAAGAGAGAAATTACCTGCTTTCTGCCATATGGCAGCCTCTCAAGTATGTAAAGATCATTACAATGTTCCCTTTCCAGACTAATTGTTTCCAGATGGTTAGCTTCCTCATCGTGGTCACCTCCCCTGAATAAATATTAGTTTATCAATGACCCTCCCAAAATGGGGAGCCCAGAGTAGCATAATGAAGACAATAAAGTGGATTTACTTTAACCAGCAGAGTTCAAGGGGTCTTTGACTTCCACTCTCTGGAAGAAGCAATGGTGTCATACTGCTTTCTGATAGTTTACCAGGCTATCCCATTTCCCAAGATTTATTTTTTCCATGAAAACTGCTATGATACTGATTATCCCATATTACATAGAATTTTGACTTATGAAAATTCAGAACATAAAAAATATGTTCATTAAATGTTATCTTGATAGTCTCAAGCCATCAATGCATCTTTCAAGGTTATTTTGAATCTGTTTTTCAACTATGGACCCAGAGAGAGAGAGAGAGAGAGAGAGAGAGAGAGAGAGAGAGAGAGAGAGAGAGAGAAAGAGACAGACACACAGAGTAAAGAATAGTGACATTCAGCCATTTATCCAGCATCCAGCTCCAGAACACATCACAAATAAAACTGAAGATCCTAAGATACAGCTTTGTAACTATATGCACAGGTAGTAAGCACATCCCTCAACCTGTTTATCATTCCACATGCTTGAAGACTATTTTGAATTTTGCTTTCCTTGCCTACAACATATCATAAACAAGTTTGATAGCATGTAGTCTCATCTGTTTTTAAGTAATTCAAATGTTCAGTGCCTTGTGTACATATATCATCCTAGTAATCCCATGAAAACAACAGTGACTCAGACATGACTTATTCTTAAGGAATCCTTGTTAGTTCTCAGCAAATATAAGTACAGAGCACTTGCAAGCTGTGTATTTAGTAAGCCAGTTTAAAATAACTGATATCAGCACAATTATGTAGTCACTAATAAAACATGCCTTTCCTTCTTTGAAAGCTCTCTTGCAGGCCCCTGGCACGGCTTCCCACTCCACATTTGCCTCTGTTTCTGACATGATTCTGGGCTTACTTATACCTGAGGTTGTCAATCTAGTACAGCTGGCACCAGGGTCTTTCTTCTAGTGTACTGGAAGAGACACACAAAGCAGGGGCTGAAAGTTGCACTCTCTGATTATGAATGTTCCCAACATGAAGAAATGCTAAATGTCTAAGATGACGGCTATGTCACTCACCCTAATCTGATTGATGCACACTGTATGCATGTACCAAAAGGCTACGCTGCATCCATGTACAATTATTCTATTCTGTTAATTGCATCTTAAAATCTATTTATAAATTGCCCCCCCACCCTCATTAGCACGACCAATTCTTTCCTCTAGGATTATTCTTTACAGGTAAACCTAGGAGCAGTTTTATAAGCAGTTATATATGCCATTATATAGGTCTTCAGCCTATAGCACACAGCAGCTGTCTTACATGGGTCCTTGGTTCAGGCTACATTAGTGTGGGAGGCTTCAACTCTCATGTTTTGGCATAGCTGCAATTCTCTAAACATGAAAATAGTACCTTCGCTCTTGCTGCAACCAGTACAGGGAGCAGAGTCCCAAGAGGGGGTGACTGGAGATTAAGAAGAAACAAGACACATAAGGAAAAGCTGTGACTGGGTAGGACCTGACTTCTCTGATGGAGAAGCAATGACAACCCAGCACAGTCTACCCTTTTATCTATATACTTTAAAAGGTCAGGGGTAAAAGTGCAAGGTCTCGGTGTTTTGCTCAGAGCTCTCTGTGCTGTAGTTAACAGGGAAAAGCACCAGGGCTGGACACGTGCTGGACTGCCTTGCTCTAGTCCCAACAGCTTGCTTACATGGCTGGCCTCTGGCTCACTGCTTCTATTCCTGTCCAGCCAGGCTCCTCATGTGGCTCAAAGCTTCTAGTAGGATACTGCAAAGTTGGCCTTCAGGGTGCTCCCTGGAAAGTGGTCAGAGGAGAGGAGTACACAGTTCAGAAAGGAATCAGGTCACAGGTTTACAAAACCAGAGAGGTGAAGTCAAATACAAGCAAATATCAGAGCTCATATCAGAACATAAGATTCCTTAAAGGCCCAACAAAATATGAAGGCCATTCCAGGTTCTTTTTCTACATACCCCATAACTTGGGGGATACAAAGCGTGTCTTTAATATAGCTAGAAGTCCGTTGGATCCTTCAGAAATGCACCAATCTGCTCAGCAAAAAGTCACAATTCCCTATTAGTTTCAATCTTATATCCAATCTAGCTCTACATCCAAAGCTGCATTAGATAAAGAAATGCACCGCAAAACAAAAAATCTAATTTCTTCTAGATGGAGCAGGTTAAGATTTCTTTATAAAGACTAGGCACGGAACACTGCAGTATGGTACAGTAATGATGAAGGGCGATAAAAGATGTTAGTGACAAATGCTACTGATTCCAGAGCAAGGAAGGTGACCAGGAGCCAAGGATGAGATGGAGGGGGATAGAATATTTAGCAGTCCTGACACTGTTGTCTGCATCCTTTATCTCTCTGTAAGGAAAATCTTGCCTTCCACATATCTGGAAGGATTCTGGGAAGACAAAGCAGACAGAAATGTGGTGAGCATCCTTGAAGGACAGGTATCCACAGTACAGTTTCAAAGGAAAGTTGAGACTAATGGCTGTTTTCTGTCAAACCCACAGCTTACCACTACAGAAAACAAGCCATAGATAAGCAGCAAAGTGATAATCCCTGAACTATGTGACTTTTGAGGAAAACAAAAGACGAGTCAATGTTTTTTCCAGTGTCACAGGCTTCAGAGAGCCATCCGTTAGTTTGGGTATTTCCAGCTTCTTCTATTTTAAGACTGGGACAATCTGGTACAAGAATGGTACAAAGGTTCTATCACATATTTCTACTGCCATGTGTTTAAGAATATGTTGCTATTTGTACTTCAGTATTTGTCAGAGAAAAAAAAAAAACAGGTTTCACTGAAAACTTGTCATTTGCAATGAAAATAAGAAAAGGGCACAGAGAATAGAGTTAAACTGAAGAGAGGAACCTCTAAAGTCATTAAAAAAAAAAAAAGGCAAATGAAGGGCAGCGAAAGGATTTATCCTTAAGATATTAATTAGATGCTAAGATCTTTGCTTTTCCTCAACTAACCTCAAATCCACACAAATCATTGTATTGATCAGGAGAAGGTAAAAATTCTTGGAAATTTTGCTCCAAGAGGCAGAGGATCACTAGAAATGAATCCCTTGTGTTCTGGGCCTCTGAGACTCAGAGGTCCCAGGTTTGGGACATGCATGTTCTACAGTTCTTCAACTGAAATTTGAAACCTGCCTGGGAAAAGGAATTCAAGGATGTACAGCCAGAGACTTCTGGTCTCTCAAACACTTCTTACTCATTTCTAGAAAGCCCAGAACATGTGGTGCTGCTAAGCTGTATTCCAAGAGCCAGAGTTCTTTTTGAAACACGAATTACTCTGCTTTGTGGTATTTGAACTGGAGGGCAAATTGAAGGCCTCATATTAATGCGGTAAATTGCTACATTTGGGTCCAATATAGCATTAGGCACATAAAATACACTGGATTAAAAAATCATAAGCAAGAGATGGAGATTATAATTGTTTTTGTTCCATTGTTGTTTAGATACAACACAACCACACATACACATACACACACACCTTTTTTTTCTTTTTCTTTTTTTTTTTTTTTTTTGAGGGACCAGGGTTCAAACTCACGACCTTACACTTGCCAGGCAGGTACTTGTGCCACAGAGCCCTATACACACACACACCTCTTTAGAAAATCCAGACCAGTAGCTTCTAAGATTTATGTTAAGAAATGAAATCAGTAGAGAAATAAGCTTGGATAGTTCTTAAGTGTGAAATATATGAGCAAAAATATAAATAACACTCACAGTCAAAGCCTCATGTAATCATGGAGCAGACTTCTAGAGTTTCTAGTTAATTCATGATTCAATGCTGGGGGCCAGCCAGATAGCTCAGCAGATTAAAGTGTCTGCTTAGGCAGACACATGGACTGGGATTTGATCCCCAGGGTATAGTGCCAGCCCTGACCCCAGGGTCTACTGAGTGGATTGAGACTGAGCATGGTGGCTTATGCCTGTAATTCCAGTACTTGAGAGGCTGAAAACTGGAGGATCACTATGAATCTGATCTGTGTAGTAAGACCCTGCAGACCCTGTATTAAATATAAAACAAAACAAAAATGAACAACAACAACAAAAAACAATGTTGGGAGTATGGGTATGAGTGCTACACTCAGCCTAGGGCAGATATCCTGAATGGGAAGGGGGGGGGCAGAGAGAGAGGAGGGTTGTCCTCTGTTATCTCTGCCACTGCTCCTCCCTTTTTGCTCTTGCTCTTTTCTGCCATCATGACCTGCTGCCCTCTGCCATGTGCCACCCTGCCTTGGAGCCAGCTGAGTATGGATGGAAACCTCCACAAACTGTCAGCTAAATAAACCTTTCCTTCCTTAATTTTGGGGGTTGGATATTTTGTTCCAGTAATGACAGAAAAGTAACAGAGATACTTATAAACACAAATTGGAAAGAAATGGCAGGTAAAAATACATAATTCAAAGGGAAATAAAGTACTATTGTTGGCATTTTCAACCATCTTTGCATTGTGAAACTCATTTTAGTAACTCTTGCATCCTTCCATCACCTGGGCATTCTTTCCTTAGCTATGCTTCAGAGCATCTCTGGCTCCAATGAGAAATTCTCCAACGCACACAGTTACCATTAACAGTGTTACCGAGATCTAGCACTGTCCATCCACGATACATATGCACATCTTTTCAGCTTTTACATCAAGACAAAGCAGTTCAACCCTTACCACAACCAAAATCACAAAAAATGCTAGAATAATCAGTGTTAGGACCAATTTTACTTTCTTATTGTTCTCAGAGGTCATTAAATCAACTGTACATATCTTTGTCACATTTACTATTTTTAAAAAATCTTTTTTAGGTTCATCTTCCTACTGAACATCTGGGATAGGATGGTTGTCTGTGCAGTAGACCAATAAAGCTCAAAGTTGGGTTTTCTGAGTAATATAGGACCCTCCCACTTTACCACAAAAGATGATCAAGAGTGATGGCATTCCGCCTTCCTCTAGATCTGGCTGTGGACCATGCCCACAACGTAAGCAACTGTCCCACAGATGTGTTTTTAGTCACATATAGGCGATCAATCCACAACCTTTACTACTTGAAAGCAAAACAAGAGGCAGATCCCACCAACAGTAGGGATACTGGTTCTATATTGTGAACAGAGTCTATACTCAGACACAGTGACTATGGATACAGGCTCCTCCTTTCTCAACTGCACAGTTTTCAGGCTTCATTGGAATATTCAGTGTGGTTGAATTGCTTAGGGACACAAATGAGAACAAATAATTTTGGTGTAGTAGAAAGTACATATCTAATAACCTGGCAAAGTCCTGAATTCTTGGGTTCAAATTTGAATCCCATAACTACATTTCTTCATAAACCTAAATTTCTTCAATGGAAAAAAGGAAGTAGTAACACCACCTCTCAGAGTTATGGTAAGGAAAATATCCAAAAAGGCAGGCTCAATCATGCCTGTCTACTTTTTACTGACCTCTCTGCTCAAGACATGCTTTCTGCCCATTCTCTGCACTCCTGGGTCAAAAATCTCACCTGCTGTAACTCAAGCACGACCCAACTGTCTCACTGGGCTCTGCTGGTGTAGCCATAGACAGCAGCATAGCATCATCTGTGTGTGGAAGGCCAACTTTCTAGCCACCTGAAACCCAATAGATCCGAATTTACAAGGGGTTCAACGGCTGGTTTATATTCTGAAGTTTGAGATACATGGTTTCCTGACACATAAAACACTCGATGGCTGGAGCCAACTGACCCTCTTTTTCTTTTGCTTTTGTTTTTAAAGAGTAGGAAATTTTATTGGAGAACAGGAATGAGGAATAAGAATAAGAAATAGGAACAGCTTTTGAGAGATAGAAAGGGTCTTAAACTGATTGCCACCTACTGACCCTCTTAACAAGGATTAACTGCAGCACTTCTGCTACTGGTGGTGCTCTGTAAATCTCTACTCAGTCAGAAAGCAACTACTAGGCATGCCATTTCCACTAAAGGACAGGATGACTGCAAACTTCTTTGTCCCATTTGAGTCTTAAAAACAATGAATGCGCTAAGTACACTGGCTTCAAAGAAATATTTAAATCTTCCATATTAATGCGGTCTGTGTCATATATAGTAGGTACTTTGATTATTAAAGCAATATGCATGTTCTAATTACATGTAAACATATCAGTTTGGATGGCTATTTTCAATGTAGTGATTTCTGGCTTCTAGGATGTAACTCTTACCAGACTGGTTAGTAAGATCTAGCAAAATGGAATGCATCACACAGATGATGAGGTTCTACAGCATGTTCTGTTTCTCAGGTCACTGTGATTCTCTGCATGTGACTTTCTCCCTTGAATCAGCTTTCTGAAAACACTTTTCTTTTTTGAAAACACTTCTGAAGTCTTTTCCTAGGCATTCATGAAAGCGAATACTTAAGGGCCTTGAAAGTAAAATTTACCACCTAGATTCCTAAAATGAATCACTAAAGCTGGATGAGGGGCACTGGTAACTGTGCATCAGGAAACAAAATCTAGCCTGGGTGAGTCATCGCTGTGATCAAAGATAACCAGCCACACAGCCAGGGCTTGGCGCAAATAAACGGTCACAGCAATCACATATCAGAATCTGTGTTTAATGGTTTCTCACATTAAAATGCATAAGTCAGCTCTGTGAAACCAGGAAGTGGAACCCAGAGCACAGCACAAATAATAAACACACACTCTTGAATTTGGTATCCTTAGTCTTCTGCTGTAAGTCTAGCCCAGTTCTGGGGTGGAAGATAAAAGCAGAGGTGCTGTTTTTTCAAAAGGTAAGTAGGTTTAATATCACAGGCTTCTAAAATGTTTCTAAGAAAATCTAAATACTTTTTGGAAGCCTACTAATTAAAGCGTTTGACCAACAAGAGAAAGGTAGTCAGGTCACAGATACCTTAAAGAATGTAACAGGGCCTAAAATAGGATAATAGGCTTTAGAAGCAAGAAGGCCTGGCCTTGTGTTCCACATGTACTCTGGACTCATTATTTTTTTGAGCACTCCATGCTTAAAAGAGAAGATGACTTGGGCCACATGGCACTGCCATCAACACACCCACCACCCCTGCACATCGCAGCAGATGGCTCCAGAATGCAGACCAAGGTCTTGATGTCCTTGTGAACTGCCAGCAAGGGCATATATGCCAGGACCAGCCCTGCTCCATGCTGGCCAGGCAACCTAAGGACAATGCAGGTATGTTTTTCAAAAGCAGTTGTCTCCTATCAGCACCATACACCCACAGCAGGCACATCTTCAGGGAAAACATTACTTACACAGTAGGTTCTAATGAGCTCCTGTACTCACAACATGATCACCTTCTTCTGAAACACTAGGGGCAGGGCCAGTTAGGAACAATGGCAAAAGGTTTCATGTCCCTGCATTCACATGACCCCTTCCCAAAGTATTTAGAAACTAATCTACAAAAATTTCTTCTCATTAAAGTAACAGAAAGCAGTTGTATACATAGCCCAATATTCCATAATCGTAATGGGTTATTGGCAGAACTGGCAATGTGGGAAGCTGTTGACTTAAGCCTTTTACAGCTCAGCATACTAATCTAGTTTTACTTTTTATGCCTCATGGTTAAACTTTTCTGCTGGGTTTATGGGCAAGCTAAAGCAAGACCTATATATAACAAAACATAAACTTTGTATCTCCCAAGGTCAGTCAAATCCCCTCAGGATTTACCTTGAAACCATGTACCATGCTTTGTAGAACTGCAGTCAAGTGTAAGCCATGTGGATGAGTCATGGCCATTGCTTGACCAGTTTGCTCTCTGTGAAAGCCTGAGAGACTGTTTTCTCTCTAGTTGACTCTCCTTAGGGTCAATATACATTGTCAATCCCTTTCCTCAGTGGTCTCATAATTTCCTTGAACAGAAAATTTGGGACACCACTGAGTTACAGGATGTTACAGTACAGGTTCTCTTATGTCCTGAGTCCTCACTGACCTTGAAGGGCTAGGGCCAAAATATTGGCTATCCTTGTAGCCCTTCTTTTTCTCTAATTTTTGGTCTATAAACTTAGGTTCTTAACCTTCCAGAAGAGAAGCTTCATGATACTACTCCTCTATAACATAGGTACTTGAGAGTAAAATCACTGACTTTCTGAATATCAAACATCTTAGACTTAACTTGGAACTGGTATTTTCCATCAATCATTGATATTCTAATAAATCTCTATAGGATGTGATAAAAGCAGTTACACAAATTTACACAGGAATTTAGAAATCTAAACATATATAAAATTGTAGCTGGTCAGTCCTATGGCACTTTTCCTTGTGTTATGGTTTGTGTATAGATGTCCCCACAAAGCCTCATGCAGTCATAGGGCAGCTTCTGGAATTTGTGATTGATTATTGTGGGAATGGATGCTGCACCTCCCCTGGGGCAGGTGATTTGCATTTCAATATAAGGAAGGAAGAGTAGTTAGCTACTGGAGCTGCTGCTACTTCTCCCTTGGCTCTTGCTCTTTTCTGCTGCCATGGAAAGTTGCCTTCTGCCATGTGCCAGTCTGCTCTGGAGCCAGCTGAATATGGACTGAAGCCTCTACTAACTGTGCGCTAAATAAACCTTTCCTTCCCTCATTCTGAGTGTCGGGTATTTGTCCCAGCAACAAGAGAAGGGTAACTAAGACACCTTGTGTCTTACTCTCTTTTAATATCCTTTATAATGATTAGAAAAATTACGTCTGCATCCTGTGTTCTGAATAACTACTACAAGGACAACAAAAAGCACTGTATCAATTATTGAGAATGTACTACTAACATGTTTTGAAACTCTCACAGTGTTATTTCTTATCAAAAGTAATAAAAAAAGTTTAAAAAATCTATTATAATTTCTGAAATAAGAATAAGATGAAATATTCCCACCAATCCCCATATAGCTTAATTACCTCATAATGAAGGGGACAAAAGGTGCCATGCTGAGAGCAGAAGAGGCGCCATCCATCGGGGAAGGGTAGAGTCTCTCCAAGACCAGAAGCAAGAGGAACATGCTTGGATGACGGTCTGGTTCTCCTGTAACACTGAAAAAAGTTGTGGTACATAAAAGATTTTAAGATTTCAGAAGTGAGGCTCTGTCTTCAAACACTTCTCATTAAATAACTAGATATATGAAGTGAGAGTTTACATGATCAAAGGGATAGCTTTTCTTTTTCATTTTTTTTCACCACTCAGTTTCTATCTTCTTAGTGTGTGCTATAAGGAAAAATTCCTGGCAAAGCTCAGCCTTGTGCTTTTGCACACACAAAGTTCTTCTCAAAGCTAATCATTTGCTTAAGTAGAGCCTGCTGTTTCAGACTATGAAATGTGAAACTTTCAATGTCCAAATGTATTTAAGGAAACATGAACAGGCCATCAATTGGCAGGGCCAAAAAAACCAAACTGATCTGCACAAACTACTAATGCAAGGAAATGTATCTTAAAAGTAAATATATCTTAAAAATAAAATTCACTGATATAATTTTATTTTCCCAATACAGATCACCTATATATATTTACACCAAGGGCAAAAAAGGCGGGGAAGGATACAAAAATTCTAAGCTGTCCATATTGAAAATTTCACTGCTATGTATAGCTTGAAAGGGCACGCTACACGTGAGCAAAAGGGCAGTGACGAACTTCTCTCTACATGGTGAAACTGGAAGCCCTCGTAATGACTGTATTTCCAAGGTCACTGGCTATTTTTGCTCAGGTAGACCATGACAATATGATTATAGGAAACTAGTCAGGTAACTATGATAATCTCACAGTAATAAACGCCAACACTTCAGTAATAAAAACTGACAGGTGGAGCCGGGGAGATAGCTCCGTGGCACAAGTGCCTGCCTAGCAAGTGCAAGGTTGTGAGTTTGAACCCCGGTCCTGAAAAAAAAAAAAAGACAGGTATTCTTTAAGCAAACTCAATTTCTGAGCACATATTTCTAAAAAATAACAGGAAGAAAGTGATTCTTAACAGATGAAAGCATCATGTACTTATAACAGGCTAGTTCCATGTAACACTAAAAACTGAATTAAATTAGATAAAATTTAATGTAAAACAGTATTTTCAAAAATCTAACAAAGAAATGAGATTTTACATAACTTCTCAGGTATAAATCAGTGACAGAAAGTCAAGCAACATGGTATAATTATAAAAGCATTATTTTTTCAAAACCATCTGTGTTGTAAGGAAGAAGCTGATTAAAAACTGTTGCCTAGAAGAAAAATCTTGATGAACAAAGTATTTCACACTCTACCAGGGACTGCCTGGGGACCTTGTGCTTACCAGGCAGGTGCTCATGCTATCGAGCTGTATCCCCAGCCCTAAGGACCTCACACTCTTGACTTCCCTTTGGCACACTCTGTTCTCTTCTTACCTGTCCACTGTATCAGCTACAGCTTCCAACTGTTTGAGAAGAAAAGGATAGAGTTCTGGGAATCTAGAGAAAAACTCTCGGCCTGTCATTCTGTGGAAGAAGAGTAAGATAAATTACTATCATTCATTTTTTTCTGATCTATTACCAAAGCCCTCCCTTCTCCCCGACAAGGAATATAACTAAAGTCATTTATTTGAATATTTAATGAAATAAAGATTTGTTTTAAAAAACTTACAATGTCTTAAATTTAATATTCAACCATTGTGCTATGAATAATTTTGATTTTGGAAGTGTTCAGATGCATGAACTTTTGTTTCCAATTTTAAGAAATACATGTTTATCAATATTTGACATAAACTGTCAGGGAAGAAATACGCAACATGTGAAAATGCCAAGCTTGCACAATCGATTTAGACTATGAGTACAGCCAACATCCAGCTGAGAGTGACTCAGCTTCAGTGATAAGTGCAGGACTAGAACAAGGTTCTCTAATGCTGGCACCGAGGCACTTTGAATCAAATAATTCTTTGTTCTGGCAGGAGGTGGGAGTGCTCTCCTGTGCTTTGTATGATGCTTAGCAGCCTCTACCCAACAGAAACCAGTCACACAATATTCCTACACTGTATCACAATCATCAGAATATCCACACACTGCTAGCTCTGCTGGGAAGACAAAATGATCCACTGCTCTGATGTGTGGTAACCCAAAGCACAGACCTGGCCTGTAAGGTTCTGGAGGTCCAAAGGCAGTCAGTCCATGTAAGGACTACCCTTTCTAGATTTATAAAAACTACTCTTGAACTCTGCCAAAATCCTAAAAACAGATCCTTAGACTACACAATTGAAAAAAGAGTTCAAGCTAAATTTAGCACTTAGGAAAGTAGTCTGTCTTTGTAACTATTAAAGACTTCTGAAAGAACAGTATAAAGATTCCTTAACCTGATCACTTTTTTTTTTTTTTTTTTGCAGAACGGGGGTTCAAACTCATGACCTTGCACTTGCCAGGCAGGCACCTGTGCCATGGAGCTATCTCCCCAGCCCCAACCTGCCCACTTTTATCAACTGTAGATGTACACGTCTATTAATAAAGACCTAGAATACCAATTTATTTTCATGTGAAGCATATTCTGCACACAGCAAGACGCTCATATCTTAAATGTACCACACAATCTCCACACGCATACACTTGTATAACACACACCCTTAGCAAGACTCGGGCTACTTCCCATGAACCTCCCTGTGCCCTATCCTAGCCAAACCCTGCCCCCAAAGCAACCACTGATTTGATTCTATCACCACAGTTTGGTTTTATTTATTCTAGAATTTCATGAAAATATACTAATATGTTATATAATTTCTGTGTCTGCCTTTTTTCACTCAGCATAAAGTTATGAGATTTATCCAAGTTATTTAAGGTATCAATAGTTGGTTTCTTGGGGCCGGGGAGATAGCTCAGGAGCACAAGTGCCTGCCTGGCAAGGGCAAGGTCCTGAGTTTGATCCCCGGTTCTGGAAAAAAAAAAAAAAAAAGTTGTTGGCTTCCTTTTCTACAGCATAGTATGTTGCATGAATATGCAAATTTGCTTGTTGTCCTACTGCCAGACACACATTTTTTTTTGTGTGTGTGTGTGGACATGTTTTCATTTCTTTGGGGTTAATATCTGAAAATAAAACTACAATATATTTAACATGGACATGTCAGGAAACTGATAGTTTGCAAAAATGGTTATGCCATTTTACACCCCCAACAGCAACAAGTGGAAGTTCTGGCAGCTCTATATCCTTCCCGTTACTCACTGCTACCTCTCCCCTTCCTGTCTCAGCGACCCTTGCATGCACGCCGTGGCTGCTCTCAGTGACTTGGACTTGCGTTTCCTCCTACTTATTTTCTTAATAATGTCTTTGATGAGCAGAAGTTTTATGTTTTTGATGGAAGTTCAATAATTTTTCTTTTATGATTCATTTCTTAGGCCCTCTCTAAGAAATCTCTGTCTACGTCAAAGTACAAAGATGTTCTATGTTCTCCTCTAGCAGTTTCATGTTTGGAGTCTATGAATGATCTCAAATTTTTGTGCATTTGGTGAGACATGGGTCAAGGTTCTTTTCTTTCTGCAGTAGTCTACTGTATTTTTGCGCCCTGTTACCTTGTTTGTTTTTGGTCTTTTGTCATTTTATTGATTTTTTTGATGGAGCTGTTTTTTACAGGAGTTTTTATTCTTTTTTTGGTGCCGAGGACCGAACCCAGGGCTTCCAGCTCGCTAGGCAAGCATTCTACCGCTGAGCCAAATCCCCAGCCCCAGTAGTCTACTGTATTTTTAATAAAATGTTTCTTAAATCTATGTTCATGGATTATAAGATTTGATATTATAAATACAAAATGTTTCCCAAATTAATTGGGAAATTGCTATTGAATGCAATTTCAATAAAAATAGTGCATGTGCGTGTGTATGCGAGTCTGAAAGGAGATTCCAAAATGCATACACATACATATGCAGGGCTAAGGGTAGAAGTTGCAAAGATAAGAAAAGGTCAGAGGACTCAGATAGCTAGAAGTATCAGCAAATTATAGTGGTTAGGATACTATGGGGACAAGAACACCTGTAAAAGAGAAATGAGAGCAAGGAAACACAAATATGACAACTGAGAGGTGAGACGGGAGATCACAGAAAAAGACAGTGTGGTTACCCATTATACACAGGTAAAATCCAAACTGGATCCCATTTTCCTACTATATATATAATTAAATGCCACTGACTTTACTTTAAAATTCACTTTAAAACAGACTATATTGTTTTATTAATAAATGCATAGAGGTTTTGACCTATTTTAAAATATTGGAATTCTGTCCTTATCATTTCTGACACAGGGCTTCTCTTTTCTCCCAATAACAACCACAGGCAGTCTACCTGAAACCCTCCATGCACACCCGGCCGCTAGCTAAAGGGTGCCTAGAGACTCAGTGCTGTTCAGCCACCAGAATTTTCCTGTACGACTGACATGTCCTAAGTAAGTCACAAGATAATGACCACTTGTTTGATTCTCCTCAGGTGGCCCATATGGGGCAAGACAGTCTTGTCTCTCTTACAATTCACCGTTCAGACAAAAGGCCTGGCTGAAATGACGAACAGTGGGGTGGGGGGTGAAACTCCAACTACTGAGATGGAGACAGCTGACTGTGTGCAGAGGGATGGTGACCGACTTTGACACTTGGAGAGGTGCACCTTAGATTCTGAGAGGACAAGGGAAGGAGGAGTGATACTGATCTCTGTTGTGCTACTACAGCCTTTCTCACCAAAGAAAGCTTTCTCCTATAGCTCTTCCGGTTGCAACCACATTAAATTTTACTAACTGCTGGTCTGTCACCCTCTATCACAAAGCTCATTCTAATTTGACTACCTTTTCCCTTAACCTTACTGAGAAGTCTATTAGGAGTTCTAACTCCTAATTATTCTGTGAAAAATAACTGTTAAGCCATCTGGATATCTTCTTGATTTCTGTAGCCTCAAACATGGCACAAGGCAACTGAATGCCTTTTGGTGGTATGGGCAGAAGATTTTAGGTTGGAATTACTACCCAAAAGCAATTATCTCTAAACCCAAAGGCTATAATCAACCATCAATCAACCATCACTATTTTCTTGTTCAGTGGCTACTCTGTAAGGCAGGTAAAGCAAATATAGGGTGCTTTTTTTTTTTTTTTTTTTTTTAAATATATTTAGTACAGGATCTATAGGATCTTACTACACAGATCTGACTTGTAGTGATCCTCCTGTTTTCGGCCTCCCAAGCACTGAGATTATAGGTATGCGCCACGACATCCAGTCTCAATTGCAGTCTCTGCCCACCCCGGGGGTGGGGCTAGCACTGTATGCAGGGGATTGAACTCTGGCTGCTAAATCTGCCTAGGTAGGTGCTCAGGGGCTTTAATCTACTGAGATATCTGGCCAGCACTTGGGCTGGCATTTTTTGATGTTTAGTTTTCAAGGCTGATTCTTTTCCAGCTAGGTCGTAGTTTGGAGGAAATACGATATGAACCCGAAGATTCATCAGCTGGCTTTAGGCTATATTTGAGGCTATGACCACATATGCTCTTGGACTATGGTGAAGAACTCTCAAAATTATGAATAAATCCTTTCCTTGCAGGGATACCATATATGCCCTTGAAGCTGCACTTCTCTCTCTCAAACACAGTGACTCCAAGTGCCTAAGAAAATGCTACCAGGTTGTGTGCCCCTCCAATGACTATGAAGAGCTCTGCAGAAGGAGCAATCATGCATGGTTATTCACATAAATTGCCTACAAGAACAAGTGACTAAATGTTTGCATACCTGGTAGCAAGTGAGCTTACTAAAAGAGTCTCCAATCAGCAAACACAGTATAAAATTTGTCAACTGACTTTAACTCCAGTAGTCAACAATAGCACTTCAGCCTTGAAGATCACTTAAATCTCCTTCAAGTCACAGGACAAAGTTGTTATGATGAAAAATGGCCCTCAACTTCCAATTTATAGATTAAACATTGTGTACTGGCCTGCATTTGCAATTTCTGCTACTTGGGAGGTTTAGGTAGGATCACAAGTTCGAGGTCAGCTTTGGCAACATACTAAGATCCTGTCTCAAAATAAAAAGGGCTGAGGATGTAGTGCAGTGGTAGAGTGTCTGTCTGGCATGCAGGAGGGCCCTGGGTGGATCCCAGTATACAACCTTACACAGAAGACACACACGACAAGGTCTGCAATTACCAATACGTTCAGAGGTACATAAATTAATGGTCTGGGCTAAGTGTAAAGGTAAACAGAAAATTCAAGAGGAAACCACAGACCCTGTGGTTTATGAGACCTGTGCAACTGATTAGATGTGAGACACCGAGGAACAGTGCTGCTGTTGCACTGCAAAGTGCACTCATCTTGCTGCTTGGAGTCTTACTGACAGTAAATTAAATGTCTTATGAGACAAACTGAGTAAGATTTAGTACAAGTGTATCAGCCAAGTTAAATCAAAGGAACTGACATCTGAACAACTATGATGAAGACAACATTATACAATGTATTACCTATTATAAAAAAATAAGTTAAAAAAAAACAAAGGAACTGACAGCATGTCATCCTCATGGAAGATACTCCAGCAATGATGATAGCACAGAAGTAAGAGATGGATGTGGCTGAGAGTCAATGCTCCGTGAGCTCCCTACATTACTGCACATCTTACAAAGTCAAACTCTAACTGTCCTTTGTTTTGGGCTACCCTTGATGATGCTTATATGACATACAGCCTGGGATGCAGTGTCTTCCTCTAGAATCAGGACAGATTGGTCACTGCTCCTCAAAAAAGATTCTGGTTCCCTGACTCTTGACTTCTTCTCTTGTGAAGCAACCTACAGCCTGAATAGATATCACTGGTCCCTCTTTGCAATGCTCTATGTTCACTGCAATTCAGCATGCTGACATAAAATTGCTAATACTTTAGCTATGGGAGGCTGCTGGGAAAGTAATTTAATTATTTGAAAATTAATTATGAAAAACTATATGTATTCTTCAGGTGGAAAGACAAGCAACTATGACAGTTCTTTATAGAAAAATTCGAGCCAATATATGAAGCAGTGACAACAGAATTATAAAACCACCATTTTATAGTTGATTAATGATAGAAGCTAAAGGTATTAGGCAAAATGTTGAAAAGAAACCTTATAATAAAGAATCAAGATGACATACCCTGACAAGAACTCACTGATCAATCTTAGCATAATTAAATGTGGGGCAACTTTAAAAGCTGGCCAGATAGCTCAGTGGACTAAAGTGCCTGCTTAGGCAGGCGCAGTGAACAAGGCACAATATCTGGTATGTGGTGTGAGTCCTGCCCCCAGGTACACTGAGACGACAACTCAGACTGGGCATAGTGGCGCGCAACCGTAATCCCAGCTCTTGGGAGGCTAAAAAGAGGAGAATCACTATGAGTCTACTCTGTGTAGTGAGACCCTGTAGACTCTATACTAAATACATTCAAAGAAAAGAAAAAAAAAAGTCTAAGAAACATACACATTACCTATGTTTTGTCCTAAAGAAAAACTCCATCTTAATATAATTGATTCCATAATTTTATATATCACTTTAGCAGACATACATAGGAACAGCAGAACAAGTTAAACAATGCTACAAGAAAGCCTTCAGTTATATCTAGAAACTTGAACATTCCACAGGGAAACTGACAAGTTTCACCAATAAACTAATGACAGAAGATATGAATCAAATGTTATAAAACCAAAGAGACTTTGGAAATTTGAAGCTTAGATAGTAAAGAAGACCTAAGTGCAATTGTGGAAGCCTATTTAGTTCCTGGTCCTTATTAAACAATTATTTTATTTTTATTTATTTATTTATTTTATTTATTTTTTTTTTTTGTGGGTCCAGGGTTCGAACTCATGACCTTGCACTTGCCCAGCAGGCACTTGTGCCTCGGAGCTATCTCCCCAGCCCCTAAACAATTATTTTAAAAAGACATTTGTAGGAAAGTAAGAAAATGTTTGAGTATTAAGGAATCATTAACTTCATTAGATACGATAATACCATGGTAGCACTTCTTTTAAAATTCTCTTTCTAGCTGGGTGTGGTGGCTCATCCGTGTAATCCCAGCACTCAGGAGGCTGAGGCAGGAGGATCGGTGAGAGTTCGAGACCAGCCTGGGCTACAAAACTGAGCTCAAGGCCAGCCTGAACTGCACAGTGAGACCCTGTCTCAAAAAGACCCCCCCCCCCACAAAAAAATTCTCTTTCTACTCAGTAATGGACACTGAAAGATTTATAGAAAAAAAAAATGAATGATATCTGCAATCTCCTACATAGGAAGGTAAGAAATGGAGGGAATAAGTTTGGCAGAATGTTGTGAACTGCTGAAGCTGAGTGAGAGATACAGGAGTCAATTATATGATTTGTTGTTGCATTAGATGAAGTCATAATAAAAACTTCTAAAATTAAAGAGAAAATACGATAGTCACAAATGAGGGGAAAATACATATCTAAGAGACTGTAACTAAGAATTACATACTCTATATTCAAAATATATGAAGAACTCCAGTGAATCAATAAGTAAAACATAGGCTGGGGAAATGGCTCAGCAGTATAGTGCATGTCTGGCAAGCCTGAGGTCATGAGTTTGATTCCCAGTATCAAAAAAAGGTAAAACATAACTCAGTATAAATATGGACAAACCTAATGAAACTATTCACAGAAACACTCCTGGGTATATTTGCTCATACCAAATCTCTTTGTATACAACCAAAAATTCTGACATATTCTCTTAAAGAATCAGTTATGACTTAGTGGAGTGGCCAGATAGCTTTTGGCTGGGTTAGGCAGCAGCCTCACTTTTACACACCATATAACTCTTAACACTGTAACTCAGAAACTCCCTGATAGACTGCTTCATTCAGCTACTTCAGCCAAGAATATATAAAATGGCACAGTACTACATAAGACTTTTGCCTATCTTCCTGTATTCTTTAAATCATCTTTAGGTTACTTATACTTCATACAAATGTTCTATAGTTACTATGCTGTATTGCTTAAGGAATAATGACAAGCATGACAAGTCCACAGGTGATTAGTACAGATGTGACTATTTTTCTAAACATTCTCATTCTGTGATTGGTAGATCTTGTATAAGAAAAGTCTGCAAACACAAGGGTCACCTGAGCCATTAAAGTTATCATTGCCATGCTAGATGATGTGGGCTTTGGAACCATCAACTGTTGCCTTAGCAGAATTGAAAGGAAAACCAAAATTACATTTTTAAAAGCATTTTGTCTCTGCTCAAGCACTCTGAGCCTACACGATAAATCCTTCTAGTCTAACACTCATAGGCTCATCAGTCCCATAAGGAAATGCTGGCCCTGTTTCTGGTTTAGCTCAAAGGACCAGAATTCTGATATACAACCAACACAAATGACTTGAGCTCCATGAAGTTGCTGGTTGCACCACTTCAACATTGCATCCACCAAGGATTCCTAAAGATGTGGCTAATATTTACATAGTGTGGCTAATATTTAGGTAGTGTGCCTGAATTGTTAACATGCAATATTAATAATTCATGTGTATTATAAAACAGAACCTCGAGGTCTGTGTAGAGCCACGGATGCGGGTCTATATTACACAGGATGGGTTTTGTTAAGGTTGTCAAGAATAAGGCCTACTTTAAGAGATACCAAGTGAAGTTTAGAAGACGACGAGAGGGCAAAACTGATTATTATGCTAGGAAACGCTTGGTTATACAGGACAAAAATAAGTACAACACACCCAAATACAGGATGATAGTTCATGTAACTAACAGAGATATCATTTGTCAGATTGCTTATGCCCGTATTGAAGGGGATATGATAGTTTGTGCAGCATATGCAATGAACTACCAAAACAGGGTGTGAAAGTTGGCCTAACAAATTATGCCACAGTGTATTGTACTAGCCTGCTGCTGGCCTGCAGGCTTCTCAATCGATTTGGCATGGATAACATCTATGAAGGCCAGGTGGAGGTGACTGGAGATGAATACAATGTGGAAAGCATTGGTGGCAAACCTGGTGCCTTCACCTGCTATTTGGATGCAGGCCTTGCCAGAACTACAACTGGCAATAAAATTTTTGGAGCCCTAAAGGGTGCTGTGGGTGGAGGCTTATCTATCCCTCACAATACCAAATGATTCCCTGGTTATGATTCTGAAAGCAAGGAGTTCAATGCAGAAGTACATCGGAAGCACATCATGGGTCAGAATGTCGCAGATTATATGTGTTACCTAATGGAAGAAGATGACGATGCTTACAAGAAACAGTTCTCTCAGTACATAAAGAACAATGTTACTCCAGACATGATGGAGGAGATGTATAAGAAAGCGCATGCTGTTATACAAGAAAATCCAGTCTATGAAAAGAAGCTGAAAAGAGAAGTTAAAAAGAAGAGGTGGAATCGTCCCAAAATGTCCCTTGCTCAGAAGAAAGATTGGGTAGCTCAGAAGAAGGCAAGCTTCCTCAGAGCTCAGGAGCAGGCTGCTGAGAGTTAAGCCAATTTTCTATGAAGATTTTTCAGATAAAGACCAATAAACTTATTCATCAAGCAACTGCTTCGATGTTAAGCTCTTATTATAAGAGTCTAGGAGGAAATAAACTGAAGCAAAGAAAAAAAAAAAACAAAAAAACAAAAAAAAAACCAGAACCTCGAGTTGTAGGGATACATGAAAATTATTCAAGGGGCTTAATTCATACTTCACTTACCTTTGATTCTCTAGTACACTACAAGATCTACAGCTCCTTGAATCCAGAGCTAACACCAGCCTTCAGCTAATCATGGGGACATTAGTTCTTCTGGACACACTGGGTTCAAGATCACCACTTCTAAAGGTGTGTCTTTGGGGAGGCAGTCCATAGATCTGGGCTGCATGTATAGGTTTCTAAGAGAGCCTTACTTTCAAAGTCGAGATCAAGAGACCATTTAAGTCATACCTGAATCTCTCTCCGCTGAATCCTGGAACATGTGACTCTTATCTCTTGCTTGATACTTACTCAAAACTGTAATGTGATTACACTTTTCTCACAAAAGTAGCTAATACTTCTAAAAAGTACCTACATACTTCAGAATTGAAAAATGTACCACTGAGGGCTGGGAAATTTAGGTACAGTTTTGTGTGAAAAACAAAATACTACAGCAGCCTCTTGGCTTCCCTTCTTTCTCTTTAATCTAACTCTGCAGTGATACGACTTCTTTCTAAAACACAACTGACTTTCTAAAACACAGCTGACTCATTTGTCCAGATATTTTTTGCTTGGCTGTCATCTAGTCCCATCAAATTGATTTTTTTGTTTTAGTTCAATCAACATTTTGTGCTCTTGATAGCCTCCAGATTATGGAAAATATATGTTCTTCTGGGAACATTTCTCCTATTTTCACATTACCAACCTTCCTATCAAACTAACTACAAATAATTCTTCCATTTTTGGTTTAAGCAGAGTTCTTTCAGGACATCTTCCTTGATGTTTCAGGTCTAATATTTTAGTCAGTTTTCTACTGCTTTAACAAATACCTAAGGCTGGGTACTTTTTTTTTTTTAACATGCATAGCTGTGAAAGTTCATAGCAATGGTACTGGGATCAACTTAGGAGATTAAGGCAGATAACTCACAATGGTGGGCAGGAGGAAGAGAAGACATCACCAGACAAGAAGCCAGGGAGAAATTCAGGAGGCAGATTCATTTCTAGAATAAACCACTGTTTCAAAAACTAAAGCTTCTATGAAAATGACTTTCATCTCCTTCCAAAGGCAGCAACCGCAGTGACCTCTCACTGGGCTCTAACTCTGTGAGGTTCCACCGCCTTTCAACAATGTCACACTGAAGATCAAGATCCCCACACATGAACTGAATGTGGGGGACACATTCAGATCATATCCAAGCTACACATCTGGGTTGGGTGCCTACCCTTGGTTCTATACTACAACGAGTGCTCTCCCCATCCTAGCACTTGCAGCATTGTCTTACTTTTTACTCGTTGCTGGGACAAATACCTGACATTTAAAATGAAGGAAGGAAAGGTTTATTTAGCTCACGGTTTGTGGAGGTTTCAGTCCATATTCGGCTGGCCCAAGGCTGAGTGGAACAGGGCAGAGAGCATCCAGTTCATGGCAGTGGAACAGCAACAAAATGGTGGCAGAGGTAGCCAGTCAATCAGGGCAGCAGAGCAACAGCTGTAGTCTGTTTCTTTGTACATTATATTCAGGCTCTCTGCCTCAGGCTATCCACCTTAGGCTACACCCATAATCCCAGAAGTACTTAAAACATATAACACCAGGGATCATGGATCAAGTCTCAAAGCTCTAGATCACTACTAAAATACATAATCCCAGTCAAGTCTCAATCTATAGAAGTCTCCACCCCATGAGTGCATGAGGCTTTGGGGGGACAACTAGACATAAACCAAAACAAGCATGGCATACATAGAGTTTCGCTCTCCCACCAGGTTATACAGGTTGTTATCTTCCTGCCTCCCAGTAGTTCAGACACTAAGCATGATTCCCAGTTCACAGCTGGTGCTCGATGAGCAGTTGCTGAGTGAGCAAAGCAAACAAATGGCAGCAGTGCTTTAGACAGACTGGGAGAAGAGGAATCACGACTTGAGGTTGTAACTAAATAAGAGTTTCATAAAAACCCATCACCGGCTATTCCTAATGACATTCAGAATCTCAGAATCACCATCTGAGTTAATCAAAGGTTTCTGAAAGCACAAATAGATAAAGCATGCCTCCCTGGTTTATAAAAACTTAGATTCTAGTTCACCTAAACAAGCAAACAAGGCTGCCTCTACAGATATAAGAAACCTTGGGGGTAAATTCTTCTGTGACAGACATTTCAAATCTGTTTATCTCTGTGGTCAAAACTAGCCCAGCAACTTTATAAAAACAATAGGAAGGACAAAAAACAAAAACAAACACCAAACCCTGAACTTTTGCAAATTCAAGCTTCTGGGAAGAAAAAAGACAACCAAAGAGCTGTGAATGGAATAAAATAGGCAACACTAGTGAAAACAAGCCTGCATAAAGGGTGAGAATGAAGCCGCTTTAAACTTGTAACTGTCAGGCTATGCAAGAGAGGTGTTCATTCCTAACCCATCAGGTAAAGATATGCAGATACAACCAGGCAGAAGCCTGTTAGGGCTGGAAAACGCCACCCTCAAACAGGACTGTGGGATATAAGATATGCACCCCAACATACACTTCATCTGCGTGTTCTGACAAACTAGTCACTGGAGTAGCTCTAAAAAGGTTTGATCTATGTCTATAAAGGAAAATTACATTAGTGAAAGCATGTCAGTGAGAAGGCTACTCAGAGATGGCTTTTATTACCTGAGAGACTATTGATTTTCAAAATTACACAATCTTCATTCATCATCCAATTCCTCTATTCTCTCTCCCTTAACTTGTCCCCATCCCCTCAGGATCCCCAAGTACCTATTCCTTGGGAAGCTATATATGCTTCAATCATATGGCCTTCTCATATTTTATGGGATGCCTGTATTTATGTAAATAATTAAAATGGCTTTTCTCCTATTTGTTAACTTAACTGACTTAATTCATAAACAAGCCAAAGGGCTCAGAACTGTGACATATTCAATTTTCCCTCTCCTACAGGCTCTTGGGGCAACATGTAAACCCTGTACTATATGGTGACAGGAACAAGGGGACTGTGGGCTCCTGACCAGGGCACTCTTGACAGAGTCCAGCCAAGCAGAGGCAAAGGCATATACTATGCCAATTAATGAAGACATCCACTCACCATGGTTTAGTTTTAATTTAGAAGCTTTGTAAAAATTGTTCTATTCCTATTTGTAGAGAAAAAAAAAAAAGACAATAAAAATACTGCAAGGGCCAGCAAGATAGCTCAGCAGACTAAGCGCCTGCTTAGTCGACCACAGGGACCCGGGTTTGACCCCAGCATCACATACTGTACTGGTGCTGGCCATGTGCACCAAGTCGGCCACTAAGACCTGGCATGGTGGCGTATGCCTGCAATCCCAGCAGCGGGAGACTGAGATAGGAGGATCAATATGAGTCTGAGCTGTGTAGTGAGACTAAAAACATTAAAAAAAAAAAAAAAAAAAAAAACTGAAAAGAAAAATCTAAAAAAATCACTACAAATTCACCACCCAACTTTAGCCATCAGTCATATGTTCTACCCATCCATGTGCACCTCTCCCCTCACGTGTTTCTCTATAATGTGATTTTTATATGTAGGCATATGTCATATTTATATATGACACATATAAATATGAAACAATACAAGAGTACATTCTATGTCCATCACAACCTAATTTATCATAGCCTCTGTGTGGCAGCACTGGATTTCATCACATTTGACTATACGTCTGCTGGTTAGTTCCTCAAGAGCACCAACCCAGACACCAGTCGGGAAGGACTCGCCCCCACTTTGGCTAAGCTGTATAGAAAGCAGTCCTTATTATGCTCGGAGCGCCCCTTTGACTGTACATTCTTCATCAAACCTTGGTAATGCTGCAGTTCTAGCCCTTGAGTTTTGTAAGAACATGTGCCCTCTGCCTATGTGGGTAGGCTTTGAATATAGCCTGCCATTTAACAGACTAGAAAACTTTTCCCTTAATCAAGCTTTGATTTTCTTTTCTTTTCTTTCTTTCTTTCTTTTTCTTTGAAGCTTTGATTTTTCTTAGAAATTCTGTTCTTAAGACCGGCCACACGTGGCTAAAGGTAAAATACTAGAAGGGTATGCTTTAGAGATTAACAAAAGCATCCTAATGAAAACAATCACACATTGGAAACACCCATATGGAAGGTGATAAAAGCAACAGAAGCAGTGCTTACTCCTAGCTTCTGCATGTGTGCTCTACATTATTCTTGATCACACCAGGTACAGAAGAGGTCAACCGGGTAAGCAGGAAGGTACAGAAGGAGAAAGCTAACAAAGGCGAGCCAGAACATGCAGGGATGAGGTGCTGCACAATAAATAGCAGCAAAAACACAGGTTGTACCCAGCTTTGAAAAAACAAGGTTTATTCATAGGTTGTGGAACAAATACCAGAAACCTGACCGTCAGATGGAAACGAATGCTGAAGGCAAAAACTTGAAAGCCTGTCACTGCTGTTTCAAATGAGAACAAGGCTGAAAACTTGAAAGCCATGCTATTCCCTAGATTCTGGCTAATAACTACTTCAGAGGAGAGAAATCAGCTAAGTGCCTGTCTTCGCACCACAGTGATTCACACTTCAAGAAAAAACAATATCCTCCAAATAGAAAACACGCTAAGGAAGATGAGCACATACATGGATTTCAAGAGATATGATCAAATGCAAACTAATAAACACAACTCATTAAAAAAAATCACCTAGGTTTGGAATCCCACCAGGGGGACCATTTTTGACTGTTCTTAGAATATTCTTTCTACCTCTGACTGTGCTTACCAACACATAATCCTTAGTGGTGACCAAAAGAATAAGTAGGTACAATTATGTTAATTAAAATTTTAAAAAACTTTTAGAAAGAAGAGATGTCAAGAGTGCCACAGTCAGAATCTCACACTCAATTAGTTTTTGGGGCTGGAGGAGGTTGGGGCAGAATCACACTGACCATGCACAAAGCCCTGGGCAACTGTGGTCTTAGACTTGTTCAGAGCCTTTCCAATCCTTCTCTTTCAGGAGCTGCTCTTGAGGTGGAGAGTTCCCAAACCAATAAACTGTCACAGCACCATTCTCATGGAAAGAGGGGGAAGGTTTGGGGTCTGGCAGAGACCTGCTTTCCCCTGGGGAAGGCACTGGCCTAGAAGCAGGCCTGATAACACATTTCCATGCACTGTGCTGCCAGCTGGGGCGTAAGCACACATTTCAACTCCTCCTGTGGGCAAGTTTCCATTTGGGCAGCTTATATGGAATTTTTTCTCATTAGGAATTGTTTCTTGGAAAATGTTTCTTGTTGAAGTCTACGATCTCTAAACTCTCAGAATCGAGTAATCTCAAATAGTTAGATTCATAATAAATGTTTGTTCTTTTGAGACAGGGTTTTACTAGATAATTCAGGCTGATCTTGATCTTGCTACATAGCCCATGGTGGACTCAAACTCACAGGGATCCTCCTGTCTCATTCTCTTGAGTGCTGGGATTACAGATGTGCACTACCATGCCTGGCTCATAATCAATTTCTAAATAGTCCATGGAAGACTGTTTCCAGAGACGACTAACACACTCTTTCAAAAGGTAGGACCACTTTTCCCATTCCCCTGACTTGACATCTGTAGCTTGCTCTGAGCAACTGAAGGCAGTGGAGGTGACCCTGTGTGAACAGGCTTTAAGGGCTTATGGCAGCCTCCTGTGCTCACCCAGCTGAAGCCCTGATCACCTTGCTGGAGGGAAGGCCCAGAAGTCCTCAGTCACATACGCCCTCAATTCCAGCCCCCAGGCATGGGAAGACAACCTGGCCCCAGCTGAGGTCCTTGATGAGTGCATCCATCAGACTGACTGCAGATGGTATCACATGCTGAAGCAACATGAAGGCCAGAATTTCGAGAAATGATACACTATAATTTTAGGCCGCTAAATTTTGAGGCGGTTTGTTCCACAGCAACATGTAACTGAAACAGCTATAATACTGAAGGAAATGAGTTAGACTCTGTGGAATAAGTAATTCTAAATGCAAAAGATGATAATAGGGACAAACAATTTACTTCAACTATTATACTCTTCTGAAATCAGTAAAAATGTCATTAAAGTCAGGGTACCCTTGGAGGCTCCAGGGGAAAACTCCATCTTCCTCTCAGCTTGTGGGGGGGGGTACCACATTTCTCACTTTATAGCTGTGCTACCCTCACCCTCTGCCTTCAGTTCCCTATTTTCTCCTGTCTCTCAAATCTTTGTCTCAGCTGAATCAGGGCTCACCAGATAATCTAAAATAATCATCTGCTGTGGCTTAGTTTTAAAATACCCCTCTTCAAAAGTTCACAAGTTGGAAGTTTTGACCAAAGTATGACAATATGGGAATTGACGGGGCACAAAGGGAGCAGTGCGGAAATCTTTAGGTCACTGGGGAGCTTTCCTCAGAAGACATGAAGCATCTCTTCTGGGATTCTTGAGGTCTTCAAAGAGTTGTTATAGAAACAAGCCTAACTTTTAAAATCGCTTCTATGGTTTCCCATCTGGCAATGTTATTACTCTCACATATGCCATTGTATGATGTCCACCATTAAGACCCTCATCAGAAGTCAAACCACTGAGGCCACCTGATCTTGAACTTCCAGCTTCCAAAACGGGATCTAATAAACTCCTTCACTTAAAAACTAGCTTTGGGTATGTTACGGTTTATGTCTAGTTGTCCCCCCAAAGCCTCATGTAGTCATTGGGCGGGGACTTCTATAGATTGAGACTTGACTCATGAGTCACTGGGATTATGTGTTTTAGTACTGACGGGATTATCAGTCTGAGTAGGGCTGGGACTATGGGTGTGGTCTAGGGTGGATATCCTAAGGCAGAGAGCTTGATAGCAATATAAAGAGAGACAGAGAGACAGACTAGAGCTGTTGTTCTCTGCTGCCCTGTTTGGTTGGCTACCTCTGCCACCATTTTGTTGCTGTTCCACCGCCATGAACTAGATGCTCTCTGCCCCGTTCCATTCAGCCTTGGGCCAGCCAAATAAGGACTGAAACCTCCACAAACTGTGAGCTAAATAAACCTTTCCTTCCTTCATTTTGAGTGTTGGGTGTTTGTCCCAGCAATGAGTAAAAAGTAACTAAGACAGGTATTATACTATAGTAACAATAATAACAACAGCAGCAAAAATGAGCTTAGTATGGGTTGCATATCCTTATAATTCCAGCTACTTAGAAAGCTGAGGCAGAGGACCTCAAGTTAAAGGTCACCCTTGGCAACCTGGCAGGACCCTTGCCCACAATAAAAAACTAAAAAGAGCTGAGAATGTAGCTCAATACTCCCTGCATTCCATCCCCAGTAACATGAGTCAGGACAGGGTCACACTAATACATCACCCTACTTCAAAGTCCTCAACTTAATCACATGTAGAAAGATTTTTTGTTCTCCCATTTCCTTACAAGCTAAATTTTATCAGTTCTACCTGGTATCTTCCGAGGCTAATACAAATGCTGACACAATAAGGACAAAGAATGGGCATATTGGTTTACTCCAAGGCAATTGTTTCCCAAATCTGTAAAGCAATAGGCCATCTTTTTTCAAATAAAATCCCAATAATTAAAACATAAAAACAAAATATGAAGCTGTGTGTGGTGGCATGTAGTTTTATAAGCCCAGCACTCAGAAGATTAGGGTAAGAGGATTGCCATGAGTTTGAGACCAGCCTTGACTACACAGCAAAACCCTGCCTCAAAAGTCAAGCTGAGGCAAACTAAAATATAAACAGAAGATTCAGAGAAAATGGCTGTGCAGAAGTATTAGAAGCAGTCTTCTGACTTTAAGAACTCCATGGGCAGAACATGACTGGTGTAACTATTTTGAAACTCTGGTGTCTACCTGGAGGTTCGGATCATTGAACTGTGGCTTATTTTCTCAAGTTGGCTCACAACGCTTTGGCAGCTACCCAAGTCCCAGCCACCTAGCAGCAACTGTGCGTCTGCCCCACAGGCAGCGTGTGCAGAAGCTGTGGGACAACAAGGACCCGTCTGCCAAACACTACACTTTCAATAATGGCTGCGGCTCTGATTTTGCAGAAACGAACCCACTGCTGCAACTCTCTCCCTGCTGTTTTAAGTCACTCTTTCTCTGGCCAAAGTAATGTTGAGGGGCTTTAACAGGCCAGTGACCTTTTTCCTTTTCTTATTCAGCCACTCACTTATTTTTTACTTTTTCCTCTTTTGAATGTCAGACATTTAAAAAAAAAAAAAAAAGCGACCACATATATAGCATTTAGAAAGGCACCACATGCCGAGTGAACAGTGCACATTTACAAGACCTGAAAAAAACCTAAATGCATACTTCAGGCTGATCCCAAGCACAAACCGTATACAACAATCTAGATAAATGTGTAAACAAGCAAACAAACAAAAATCAGCACAGCCTGGGGAAGAACTGATTTTTATAGTCATATTATTAGATTCAAACGTCCAGTTTTCAACAAGAAAAATCACAAGGGTACACAAAGAAACTGGAAACTATGGCCCATTCAAAGGAAAATAACAGCAATCACAAAAACCACAAAAGAAATGTAATTGTCCCTGAGAAAGACCACATGATGGACTCGCTTGACAAAGACCTTAGTTGTTTTTCTCCCCCAAAGTACTGGTGGTCAATCCATGGCCTTCCATGGAGTTACACTACTCCAATTTTGATCCAGTATCTTGCTTAGTTGCCTAATTGAGGCTTGAACTTGTGATCCTCCTTAGACTCCCAGAATACTAGTATTATACCATGTGCCATTACACCTGGCTTAATGACTTTAAAATAACTGTTTTAAAGAAGTGCAAACCATTATATGAAAATATGAAGAGGTCACTAAAGGATGTATTAACAAAATAGAGAGAATAGAACCCTAAAACAAAACCACAAACTGTAGAGCTGCAAAGCGTAATATCTAAATTAAAAAACTCACTAGAGAGACTCAAAGGGAGATCTAAATAGGAAGAGAAAAAAAAAATCAATGAGCTTTTAAGACAGGATTACTTAAATTATTATATCTGAAGAACAGAAGGAAAATAAGATGCAAGCAATATTAACAGAAGCCAGGACACCACCAAGTGGACCAATATATGAATTGTGAGGGAAAATGGCTGAAACTTCCTACCTATGAGGAAAGACAAATATAAGCACAAAAGCATCTCAACAAACTAAGCAGGTTGAACCAAAAAAGAAACAAATTGAAACATAACTGAGTTCTCAAAAGACAAATAGAAATGATGGAAAGCAACGAACTAAAAGCAGTCAAACACATCTCAAGGGATTCTTAATAAGATTACATTATCTGTGGATTTCTCATGAGAAACTTTGGAAGTTGATATATTAAAAATGTTGAAACAACAAAGCTAACAACTAGGAACTCTGTATTTGATAAAACTAGCCTTCAAAAGTGAGGAAAAAATTAAGACACTCTTAGATATACAAAAACAAAATAAGTATGTTACCACTGGGCCTCCCCTGAAGGAAAGGTGCAAAGGAGTCCTGCAGGCTGCAGCGCCAACCACTACAGAGGAACATGACTTATGTGAAGACATAAAGAACTCAGTAAAGGGAAATATGTGGGCAATTATAAAAGCTAATGTATTTGTTACAGGGTCTCACTACATAGCTCAGACAGTAGGGATCCTCCTGTTTTCAGCCTCCCCAGTGCTAAGATTACATACGTGTGCCACTACAGCCAGAACAGACGTGATATATAGTGCTGCGGACTGAACCTGGTCCCTCTGCCTTCTTAAGCAGGTACTTAGTCTGCTGAACTATCTCGTCAGCATTACATTTTACTGTTAAAAAATAAGCACAAAAGACAGTAACATAGGAAGGGAAGACCAAAAAGCCTATACACCATGGGAAAACTAAGAGCCAAATGATATAGTTACGCCCTTGTTAGTAAAACACTTTAAATGTAAATAGATTAAACTCTCCAGCCGGGTATGGTGGCTCACGCCTGTAATCCCAGCACTTGGGAGGCTGAGGCAGGAGGATTGGTGTGAGTTCGAGACCAGCACGGGCTACAAAAGTGAGCTCCAGGCCAGCCTGAACTGCATAGCAAGACCCTGTCTCAAAAAGACAAAAAAAAAAAAAAAAGATTAAACTCTCCAATCAAAAGATAAGAAACTAGAATGGATTTTAAAAACATGGTCCTACTAGGTCTGTGAGAGACTTTAGATCTAGGGACACAATAGGTTGAAAGCAAAAGGGTAAAAGATACCCCAAGCAAATGGCAACCAGAAGACAGCAGAAGTGGCAATAAATAAGCCAGTCACAAAAGGACAGATACAGTACTACATTCCGCATATATGAGGTTTCTAGAATAGATTTACAGAGATAGTAGAATGAATGGTGGCTATCAGGAATTGTGTGAGGAGGGAATGGGAAGTTACTGCTTAATGGGTATGGAGTTTCATTTTGCAAAATGAGTTCTGGAAATGGGTGGCAGTGACAATACAAAAGTACTTACTATTCCTAATTATAGACTTGAAAATACTGTACTTGAGACAGTAAACTCCAAAATATAGGGGGAAAAATCTGCTATTCAGTTAGAACAAACCAAAGCTCTTCTGGCTGAAGGGAGGAAGTTGGGTGAACATCAGTTTGGTCACCCCCACATTCTTCATAAGAAAAGGCTCTCAAACAGCACCGTGAGTTCCGAGGCAGTTTAGAATCTTGGCTTAGGAAGACAAAATGAACCTGAGAACAGCTATTTGTACCTCCGACCTTCTGAACTCTCATTATTCCCATCTGCCCAACTTCTGCAATTTAAGGAATGTATTCCCTCCGCCACTACCCATGATCCCTTAAAATAAGTATTCTAGTTTACTAATGCCTAACATAAATAGTTACCATTGTTTAACTGAAACGTGTTTAAAGCCTTCTCTCACTAGATATTAGCTTTTTGAGATTCAGAACTGCCTGGTTTCTGCTCTAACCCCAATACCCAGAATAATATCTAGGACGTTGGAGGAATTGAGTAAATATCTGCAGTCTTCTTATTGTTTTGTTAGAAAATCAATCTACAAATCCTGCCCCAATCAAGGAGGAGCTGTCTTCTCAATCAGGGGTCCTATCATAACTCTAGAGTATATATAAGACTTCTAAGGAGTATCACATTTGCATTAAAATCCCAGTTAAATCCACTCAATTTAGTATACACTAAACACAAATACCATTCCAACTGATACATCTGCTTTCCCTAATATATTATCATGAAGAAATCACTTGGCAATTTTTCTCATTTATTAAAAATTAATAGATTAATTTAGGGGCCCAGCAGGATGGCTCAGTGGTCTAAAGCACCTGCAGGCAGCTGCAGGGACCGCGGTTCGATCCCCGGCACCACATGCTGTGCCAGCCCTGCCCTCAGGACAGGCTGAGCCGGCCATAAAAATAAGCAAACAAACAAACAAAAGTTCTAAAACAAGAAAAAAAAATTAATAGACTAATTTAGGCCCAATATGCTAAAAATAAGCTTAGTTTCTATTCTTCTAACATTTTTTCTTTAGTTACCTCCATCAAGAGCCCACCCTAAACCATACTAACATTTGTACTCAGGCTAATATTCATTTGCCAATTCAAATTGTTCAAATGAGGAGGTAACACAATCCCAGACCTCAAGGAATATACTAGAACTGAAAGCACTCTCAAAGAGGACCTAGCACTGCAATCATCACCCATTAAGAATTAATTGAACCTCCCAGTACTATAGTACAGGTTAGGGGCATTGGCTAGAACCAACCCTGAACTCCCAACCCAGTCACCAGTCATGTTTGATTTCTGTCACATAGGCAACCAGCTATGCTTGAGCCAGACACAGTTTAACAAGCAGAGTATGTCTTGTGACCCAGACAGGCCAGTTTTCAGGGAGCCCATCCCCCCTTGGCCGGGTCAGACAGCAATCTCCCCACTGCTGCCAGCCAGCCTGGCAGAGTCTGATGAAGGTCCCCACCTGAGCTCCACTTGTACATACTGGCCAGGACCACCTGCTGAATTTGAAGGCAGACTGCTGGCAAATTGCCAGCCAAGCTAATCTGTAAAAATCTACTCATCTGTTCTCACAAAGCATTTTCAGAGCGCACTGGACCACAGCTAATTCCATTTGGTCCAACAAGTCTCCTGTCTCTCCTATATTCAAATCAAGAGAATCTTACACACTAGAATACTCTAACCACCCTCGGCCTCCCCAAACCCTCTAACTTCTATGCAAATCAAACCAGAAAATTGTGTGTATTTGCTCTTACAGGGTCAATGTTTAATTTTCCCTACTGAATATAGTTTTCATTTGTTTTTAAATTTGGGGGTGCTCAGGTCCAGATTTATGTATAAAGAAAAGAAAGCCACCAGGCAAATGCTACATTCTCCATTAACATACGATGTTGTCTATAATTAGATATGATGTGTACTTAAAATGTCTCATCAACTAAAGAAATACAGCTCAGAATATAAAATGTGTTTTTTCTTTATTACACAAGAATAGAAAAAAAGTCCCCCTGCAGTGGCTATCTACCTTAGATTGTAGGATTTAGTCTTCTCTCTCAGCAACTGGAAGTACTCAAAATATGGAATAATTTTCAACAGACTGGCTGGATCTCCAGACAGAGAGGAAAAGCCAGCATTTGGCAGTGTTTAGAAAGGAACATTTTGGAGATCTTAGCCATTTGCTTTTTGGAGAGCCAAAAAACTAATCCGGAATAAGTATAACTCATTATTGTTATTATTATTAAAAACTCTAACCTCTGGCTCCTGGGGCTGGCAGGAAGAAGCATGTTGGTTTCTGTATAAAGGCAAATAAAATTTATTAAATTAGACATTCCAAGATTAGGGTCTTATGTGTGGTGGTCTCATGAATGCAGGTTTTTAAAAGTACTCTGAAATTAGAAGGCTGTCACCTCTTTGCAGACACTGGCTGTCCCAAAAGCAGCCTATACACTGAGGTCACACAGAAAAAGACTACACCATGATGGGAGCCACTCACCCTATGTGTCTTTTCTTTGAATAACTTGCCCCAAGTCCTTCAAGTCTGAGGCTGTGTTTGCTACTTTAACTACACCTCTTATAACAACACCTCCTACAACACACAGGAGAAGAAAGACACAGCATAACTCCTCTATTTTAAAAAAAATAAAGGCAGGAATAAGTTGTCTCTTTTCTTTGCTCTTTCATTAATTATAATAATATTTATTTATTGTATTTGGTTGTTACAGGATCTCACTATGCAGCTCAGACTTGTGATTTTCCTGTTTTCAGTCTCCCCAGCACTGGGATTACAGGTGTATGCCCCAGACTGTGCGGCCAGTTTGACCCACCCTGGTGGCAGGGCTGGCATAGCATGTGGTGCCCAGGATCAAGCAGCAGTCCCTGCACTTGACTAAGTTTGCCTAACCAGGCACTTTAGTCCACTGAGCTATCTCACCAGCCCAATAATGGTCATTTTAAAGAGCAAGTAATATGTAAATAAGTAGTAAAATAAACCTGACCCTATCCATTATAGATAGTTTCTACATACACTTTAAAATGTTAAGTTGTACTTAACATATACTCTTGTTTCCTTGGAAGAATGGTGAAATAGATCACTTGAACAATATTGTTGGGAATTTCTTTTTTTTTTAATTTTAGGGAAGGGTCTACAGGGTGTTCAGGATCTCACTACTAGATCTGACTCGTAGTGATTCACCTATTTACAGCCTTCCATCTTTTTTTTTTTTTGAGACAAGGAAATATTTATCACCAGTCTGGCCTCAAATCCCCCATGTAGCCCAAGCTGGTCTTGAACTCAAAATCTTCCTGCCTCATCTCTTGAATGCTGGGATTATAGGCAAGCACCATCACAACAAGTGTGAAATATAATATTTTATTTTCAAGTTTGGTTATTAATTTTAGTTGAATATAGAAAAAAGTAAATCATACATCCTTAGCATTCTGAAGCTAATACTTCATTAAGTTCTAAGTCTACTGCCATTTGATACTTAATTCTGTATGTGTGTGAACTGTTTGAGGTTTGTCTTCAGCAAAATTTGAAAAATTTTATGATGATGTATTTTGGTATGAACTATTCTTCATTCATTATACTAGTGCCCTAGGAAAATTTCATGTGCTATTTCTTTGATAATTTTTTTAATATTTATGTATTAGTATAGGGTCTCACTATGCAGCTCGGACTCATAGTGATCCTCTAGTCTCAGCCTTCCCAGCACAAGGATTATAGGTGTGAGCCATCACACCAGATTCCGGGGGCCAGCACAGCATACCCAGGATGGGGCTATCATAGCATGCAGTACCAGGAATTGAGCCCAGGTCTTTATGCTTGCCAGGCCAGTGGTTACACTGCTGAACTATCTTCCCAGCTCTTCTATGATAATTTTCTATCCTCACTTTATTTTCTTTTCTGAATCTCTTAAATTGGATGCTGAATCATCTAAAATAATTGTCTAAATTTTATGCTCTTTTCCGCATTTCATCTGTCTCACAGAGTATTCTTTCAATCTAATTAGCATCGATGCACTGAAACTTTTATTTGGGCTGTCATACCTTTTAATCTCCTAGAGTACTTTCTTATTCTCAGATTAGTGTTTTTTTCTGCCATCTGTACTTCTTCTATACAATAACTTTCATGTAACCTATATAACAATGCTAGTTATCATTTTTAAGGCTCCTCCTCCTTCTCCTTCTTATTATTTTTGAGGCAAGTTCTCTCAATGTAGTCCTAGCTGTCCTAGAACTCACTATGTTGCCTCCCCTGGCCTCAAATTCACAGTAATCCTCCTGCTTCAACCTCCTGAGTGCTAGGATTACAGGCATGTGCCACCATGACCAGAAAATTCCTTCTCTTTTAATCTCTACTTTTCTTCTACTTAAAAATGTGGGCTGGGCAGAGAGCTTGGCAGCCTAAGTATCTGTCTGGCAAGCACAAGGTCCTGAGTTCAGTCCCCTGTACTACATGACATGCCAGTGCACTCCTGTATTCTCAGCATTAATTAGGGAGGCTGACACATAAGGATCACTATGAGTCTGAACTGTGTAGTGAGACCCTGTATCAAAACAAACAAACAAACAAACAAAAAACAGCCAAAAAATTTTTAACTGACAACTATTTCCTTCCTGCCTGCCTTCTCTCTCTCTCTCCTGAGAATAATTCTGTTAGTTAAAAACAAATACATGAAGTATTATCTTATATGAAACAAAAGTTCAAAAGTAGGCCAACAAGAGAACACAAATCAAGACCACTGGAATAAGTAATTGCCATGGTTTATGTCTAGTTGTCCCCCTAAAGCCTCATGCAGTCATGGGGCGGGGACTTCTAGAGTTTGAGACTTGATTCGTGATCCACTGGGATTATGTGTTTTAGTACTGATGGGATTATGGGTCTGAGTCCTTTGGGATTGTGGGTGTGGCCTAGAGTGGATAGGCTGAGGCAGAGAGCCTGAATGTAATATAAAGAGAGACAGACAGAGACAGACTCATGCTCTTGCTCTCTGCTCTCCTGGTTGTTCTGTTGCCTCTGTTGCCCTTGTTGCTGTTCCATCGCCAAGAACTGCTGTTCTCTGCATTGTGCCTCTCTGCTTTGGAGCTAGCCAAGTATGGACTGAAATCTCCAGTAACTGTAAGCTAAATAAACCTTTCCTTCCTTCATTTTGGGTGTTGGGTATTTGTCCCAGCAATGATAGAAGAGTAACTAAAACAGTAATACAGCATTAAGGCATTTATTGAGAGTAAATTCTTGTTTATACTTGTCCAGCCGGCGAGATAGCTCGGTGGCCTAAAGCACCTGCTTAGGCAATCGCAGGGACTGTGGTTCGATCCCCAGCACCATATGCTGAGCAGCCCCACCCATAGGGCAGGCTGAGCCAGCCATACCATAAATAAATAAATAAATACATACATACATACATACATACATACATACATACATAGATAAAGTTTTTTTAAATTTTATTTATTTATTTATTTATTGTTTGTTTGTCTTTTTGAGACAGGGTCTCGCTATGCAGTTTAGGCTGGCCTTGAGCTCCCTTTGGTAGCCCAGGCTAGTCTCAAACTTGCACCAATCCTCCTGCCTCCACCTCCCAAGTGCTGGGATTACAGGTTTGTGCCACCATGCCCGGCTAAGGTTTTTTTTTTTTTTTTTTAAAGTTTAAAAAAAAAAAGAACTCGTCCAAACAAGATTCTCACTATGTGAATTTAAGGAATACCAATTCTTAATGAAAAATTAAAAGGGTTTTTTTTTCCTCTGTCTAATTGAGTCATGATTCCAAAGAACGGAGACACAATAGGTATAGAGGCAGGAAACCCCTCCAGCTAACCCACTGTACATACTGTTCTTTATTGTCAAAATGGTAACCATATTATGCTAACTCTGACTTTACAATCTTATCACTAAGACCATCAATTATATTCTCTGCTCTCTGAGCAGAGAAACTACTTGAAGGCCAGAAGACTACCCCACAGTGCTGTTTAACCTTTCCTAACAGAGACTCACGGAAACAGGGAGGTTAGTAAAATGTTTTACCAATTGTACAAAGATACTTACTTCCCAGTGAAGATTTGAAATGCACAAATAACTCCAGTAGTCTTTTTTTTTTTTTTTCCAGTAGTCTTAAAAGTAAGTAAAATGCACAAATGTTTAGCCAAATCTCTGTTAATTATAATCATATTTAAAGTAAAATATTACCATGGATTTAGACAAAGGTAGTAAGATGTCATATAAACTAAGTCAGTTAGAAAACCATTTATTTACCAACAGTAAGCCTACTTTTCCAATGGTAATTTAAAAAAAATAATATCCACAGCACTTTATTTTAGAAAAGGCAGCCCCTAGGCCATGGGATAAAATCTGAAAATATGTTCAATAGATCATTTATTTTGTGGTCAGACAGGAATGAGGGAACACTATTTTGTTTTCTGTAAAAGGGAAATGGTCATGTGTACTTTGCATAGCTATTGGGAGAAATGAGATAATTCAGCAGTTTGCAAGCTCCCTGCCCCCTGGTCTTGGCTTTTCCCCACCATCTTCTTCCTTCTCTGTTGCATTTTAAGGAAGAGATGAAAGCACAAAGGGAGATTTGTATAAATTACTACTAAGGCCAATAAACTCTGAAAGTCTAAGACCCAACAGCACCATAAAACTTAACACCCTTTTGTTTTAGTAGTCAAACAACTTTTAAAAGTGCATAAAATTTAGTTTTGCCATATAGGTTTTATATAGCATTCTCAATAAGATAACATGTATAATTTTAACAATAGGTGTTTGTGCGTGTAAGTAAAAGAAGCTACAAAATGAGACTGATGGGTCTTCTTTTGTAAAAAAATAAAACACTGTCATGGTGTCTAACCCCCCCTGAACATATATACACTGTGTGGAAAGTGGCCAAAGGAAGCAGAAATGCTAGTGTGGACATACTGTTGCTTTTATACGTTTTCACCCACACAATGCAAGACTGTGTGTGTGTGTGTGTGTGTGTGTGTGTGTGTGTGTGTGAGTAGTAGTAGTAGTAGTAGTAGTAGCAGCAGTAGTGATGGAACCCAGAGGCTCTTGCATGGGAATTAGGCAAGCTCTGTACCACTGTGCTATATCCTCAGCTCAACAATACTTGCTTCTGATATTCTATAATAAAAATAGACACTTTCACAACTGAATGTACACATAACTATGTATGGACAACTCAATAATAAATATATTTCATCCTTGGAAAAGGAAATCACGTTTCTCATAATTATTTGTAATTACAATGGATTGGCTAGTGATTGAGTCTGTACAGAAATAATTTAAAATCACTCTAAACCTTTTTTCAAAATTGTCTTCCAGGGCCCGGCGGGATGGCTCAGTGGGCCCGGTGGGATGGCTCAGTGGTCTAAAGCGCCTGCTTGGGAGAGCTTGGGCGGCTTCAGGGACTGTGGTTCAATCCCTGGCACCACGTGCTGCGCCAGCCCTGCCCTCGGGGTGAGCTGAGCTGGCCATAAAAATGAGTGAATAAACAAACAGGGGTTCTGAAACAAGGAAAAATAAATAAATAAAATTAAAAAAAAATTGTCTTCCATTCTGTCAGAAAACAAAGACTCTCCAAAAATGGACTGATAAAAAGACTAAACAACAACAAAAAACTAAGGGAACAGTTATGATAGCTTTCATATGCAAATTTTGGCATCCATCTTATTTTAAATTAATTCCATTAAACTGGTGTTTCATAGGTCAGAGAATTTTATGATTACACACCAAAAAATGTTGTTTATAAAGCCACTTACAAGGAACAGCCCACAGAGTATTTTCTAACACATTTTTCCTTTGTCCAATTTGAATCATTATTGCTTCATTTTTTCCTTCTTTATGTCCAATTTTGTTCATTTCATTCACTTCAACTTCCTTTCTTTGCCCTTCTACAAAGGACATCTATTTTGTAATAGATTACAAAATTTATTATTTTGGGAATTCTCATATCACCAAAATCACCTAGTTCAAGTACATTGAAGAAGAGAATAGAAAACAAAGGAAGTGGTGATCAGAGATAACACTGTTACACACACACACACAAAGTCTGATTGCTCTTCAGATGTCTCCCAACAATACCCTATGAAGTGGACACAATGGTGTCTTTATAGAAGAGGCAAAGTAGAACAGAACAAACATGAAAATACAGACAAGTAAGTTTCTTAGATTCCAATAAGGTTGCTCAAGTTTGCAAATTAGTAATAGATGATAATGTTATGAAACAATGAGTCAGAGTAATCATTACACTATTTTATTCTAAGGGTTACACTGTATGTACTGACCTAAAAAAATGTCTCTCATTTGCTCATAGGCAAGGCTTTTGGAAGGTGATTTGATTATACGGGCATTATAGTTGACTTGCTTTTAGGAGCCAGGATCTGGTCAGAAGATGCAGGTCACTGTAAACATAATCTAGAAGGTCAAGGGCCTATTTTCTGTCCCAGCTTTTCTTCCCTTGACTCTCTCTGCTTCCCTGCCACACAAAGGGAAGAGCTCTTCTCTGCCAGGTCCTTCTACCATACTGTTCTGCCTTAGAACCTGTTGACTATGAAAATAAACCTTTTCTTCATTAACTCATGGTTATGCTAATGATGATGAAGTAAAGAAAAAAATTACTAAGCCACATTTGGTACCTGGAGTAAGGTCTTTACTGAGACACTGTCTAAGTATTGGTTCAAAGTCTTTGGTTTGAAATCCCATTCAATTCAGCTACTCCCCTACTAGGAATTTTTCCAGAAGAACTGAAAACATCCTATCATAGTGATATCTGTGCACTGATGTTCATAGCAGCACAATCTGTGATAGCCAAATCCTGGAAACAACCAAAATGCCCATCATCTGAAGAATGGTTGAAAAAGATGTGGTATTTTCATAAAATGGAATATTACTCAGCTATAAGGAATGATAAACTAGAAGACTTCATGTATAAACGGATGCATCTTGAACGTATACTCATAAGTGAAACAATCCAGACCTACATATGCAAATATCGTATAGTCTCCCTAGTGTAAGGACTCAAAAGAAGAAATAACTAACTAACTAACTAACTAACTAACTAACTAACTAACTTTTGGGCAGTACCAGGAATCAACCTCAGGACCTTGTGTTTTCTGCATTCTCAACCCCTATACTTTTTTTTTAGTAGAGTGACTTAAATACAAAATGCATTTGGAAGAGTTACAAAAAGATTGTTTATTGAAAGTGTTAATGTTTAATTGTTTGATCAGATGCCTGTCTCTGTTGATCTATACTGATTTGATGATGAAAATATGTAATGCAACTGTTGTTAAATTTTTCTTATTTTGAAATTCTGTACTATATGTACTCTTACTTGTTACGTTTTTTTTTTTCTATCTTTGTTCTCCTATTTTTACTCTTTAAAATAAAAAAAATGAAATTAAAACATATACACACATGCATGTACACACAAACTATGGCCAATACACTGGACCTTACCAAAATTAAAAACATCAACAAAGGGGAACCATACATCCTTGGGGGGGCCCCCCTCCTGTCCCTCTCTCGGATAGGAGCTTTCTTTCTTTTAATACATATGTTCTGCTCATTAAAAACATAAATAAAAACCACGAAAAAGACAATCCATAGAATGGAAGAGATTATTAGCAGATCATATGTCTGACAAGAAACTTACATATAGGGCATATAAAGAAAAAAATGTCTTTGGTTTGCAAAAGTAATTTGGAAAGTTTGGAGATGCCAGCTGTAGATACAGTCCTAGAATTCTGTAAACCAAGCTTGATAGGAAATTTTTGGTTAGAGCTCAGAAGACCAGAATGTCCATAAAAAGGCAGATGCAAAAGACTAGGCTGAGGTGGTTTCAGTTGAGGACAAAGACTCCACTGATATTTGGATTTGAGGCAACATATCTTATGTTCTGGCAGAAAATGTATGCACATTTTATAGTCTCAGAGATTTCATAGGACACAAAGATTAAGGGCTGTGGACTAATTATTCTGGCAGAGGAAACTGCAATGCAGCACAGCATTCAATCTGTAGTATGGTTGCTGCTGTTGGTAAGATCTAGCATGAAAAAAAAAGGAGCAAAAAGCTAATTTAAAAAGTTTTCATTTTACTAGAAAAAAAGCATCTACGAAGGTGAAACAGATGAGAGCTTGGTTGCTGAAAAAATTGGTATTACAAAGAAACCAACTATTTTACAAGGAGACAACAGGAAAGACATTTTGAGGGCATCACAAATATCAGCAAGACACCACCTGTCAAAGGCTCAAAACTGCAAAAGTAAAAGACTGCTTTGAGAAGAGAGGACTAGAGCATTGTGCTGTGGAATACCTACCTAAAAAATTAGTTCCTTGGGATTTGATTTACAGTGCTCAGCCATCCAGGTACTCAGGAGCTTCTAGAGCTGTGATTCAAGGGGGTCGAGTTATGCTTGAGCTGGCAGAATGTTGTCATTAATGTTCTGGTTTTATAGGCATGCAGAATGCAATAACTGTGGATTCAGAGAAGATTCCACCCAAATTTCAAAGGTCTGGGAGGGCAGACAAAGTGCCTGACAGGACAGTGCATGGAACTGAGATATCCCAGAAAACTGAAGACACTGAAAATGTGGAACATCTGAGGAAAGCAACAAGGTGCAAGCAAAGCCAGCTCAAGAGAAAAGTCATGAGGGCTATAACCACTGGCAATACTGTAGGGACAGGGACATTCACACAGTTTGGAGTTCATAGCTCACCACAGCTTGTCTCTACTAGACATAGAGCTATAAGATTTAACATTTGTCTTGCTGAGTGTTGGTTATGCTCTGATCCCCTTGGTTTCTATCCTCTAGTTTTCCCTTTTGGAATGGGAATGTTTACCCTATATCATTACATGCTGTTGCTGTTAGCTTTTTTACTGTTTATAGGAGCTCAAAAACTAAGGGTTTTCCTTAAGCCTTAGAGAAGACTTTGGAGTTGGACTTTCCAGTAATGCAGAAGCTATTAGGAATTGATTATTCTTAGAAATAGACTAAACACATTTTTCTTAAAAAGATGTACATCAGTCTTTTATAACTAGATGATCCCCCAAAGTCTCATGTGTTCCTAGGCAGGGCTTTTGAAAGGTGATTTGACTATAAGGGCATTATAGGTGACTTGCTGTGAGGAGGTGGGGTCTGGCTAAAAATGCAGGCCACTGTGGGTGTAACTTGGATGGTTTTATCTCCTTTCCTGGCTCCTCCCTTCTCTTTCTGCTTTTCCACTGCCATGAGGTTAACAGTTTTCCTCTGCATGGGCTCTTCCATCACACTGTTTGGCCTTGGGGCTAACCGAGTATGGACTGAAAGCTCTACAAACTGTGAGCCAAAATAGACTCTTCTTCCTTTAAATTGTCAACGTTCGGCATTAGGTTGCAGTGAGAAGTGCACTGCACTTAACACAGAGGCTGGGATTCCGATTCCTTTCTTTCCTGTAATGTGAAGAGAAAATTTAAAAGGCAAAGTACCCCCCATATCTAAAATCTAAAACCATTTGAAAGGCGGTTTCCCCTATTCATAAAGAATGTGACTTAGTTAAGTCACCTAACTTTTGAGTCACAGCTTTACCATTCACTAAACAGGGACTATTGTACCAAACTGACAATCCTTTTCTGTTATCATTAGAAGCAGATGAAAAGAAATCAGAAGGGACTTTGAAATTTATTTCAAAGATTCTACCTATCTTTTATTCTAGTTGCTTTGTCCAGTCTCTACTGTCACTATCTTAATTCCAATCATGGATTGGCATGTTCATCCTGGCCTAGGTGACCGGCTTGTAAATATCACATCAGTGCCAGGTGATTCATGAGAAATACCAGCAATGTAGTAAATTTTGCATAAAGCTAAAGGTATTCAAGTATCTAGCATTTATTTAAGATCCTAGGGTGAGGGGGATGTCTGTGGGCATGTGTAATATGATGTCCTTTATGTAATGACTCTGATAAATACAATGTTTTCAATGTCATTCTTTCATGCTCTCTTTCTCTAGTCTCTCTCTCCCTTCCTCCTCCTTCCCTCCTTCCCTCCCTCCATCACTCATTCACTCTTTCTTTCTAGACAGAGTCTTGTTATATAATTTAGATGAACCTTGAACTCACTATGTAGTCCAGGCTGGCCTTGAACTTTTGGTGAACCTCTCACCTTAGCCTCCCAGGTGTTGGGATTTCAGTCATGTGCCACCACACCTGGTGAATATCCTTATTTAACAAAATGAGAAGGTAGTTATGTTAAGCTGGCTCTCAAAAATTTACTTCAATTCAACTCAATTCATTCATTCATTCATTCATTCACTCATTTTCTGGTTCATGAAATCGAGAAGTTTGGGTATTACTATTCTATATTAACAAACAAAACTACTAAAATAAACTGATCTCCCAATCTTCAACCTTTATTTCCCACATGTCCTCCATTCAGCAGCTAAAGTGACCACGCTAAGAAACATTTAATCCATTATACTTGTGCTCTGAAGTATGTTCTATGCTACCCTGTGCTCCAGTTGGCTGACGTCCCCATTTTCTCTCATGCCATCCCTCCCTACATTCTGCACTTGTTGTCCACTCTTAAGTCTTGGCACAGCAGAGGTCTTGAGAGGTCAGCAGATATGAAATATAAATTTCTTTTTTATTTTATTTATTTATTTTTTCTTGTTTCAGAACCTTTATTTGTTTATTCATTCATTTTTTTTTTTTTTTTTATGGCTGGCTCAGCCCGCCCCAAGGGCAGGGCTGGCACAGCATGTGGTGCTGGGGATCGAACCGCGGTCCCTGAAGCTGCCCAAGCTTTCCCAAGCAGGCGCTTTAGACCACTGAGCCATCCCTCCGGGCCCTGAGATATAAATTTCTCTTTGGATCCCAAAAATGTATCTCTTTAAGTGAAATGCATTTAGCCCATTTTTATGAGTTGCCAAACTCCTAACATTAGAAATTAAGAGTCAAAGAAATAAATAGGTAAAATATCTAGTGACTGCTCATCATTTTATTCTCACATAATGATTGGCTCTTTTCAGTTATCAAAAAATACTTAGTGAGTAATGAATGAATATATAAATAATGAATGAATCATTAGTACTCAAAGATGCTACATGAATGTGAAGGATTGTCCATGTGTATGTTCATCCACAGTAGTTTACTGAGAACTTCTCTCAGTCTGGCCTAAGCTTTCAGAGCACACTGTGTCAGTCTCACAAGGCCACTCACTATTTAGCCTCAGTCTTGTCTTTGGCAACAGTAGTAATGTTACCAGTAATTTTCAGATCAGTTATGCACTGAAGTCTTGAAAGTCCCAACTTGGCATTAACACGCCTCTTCCTCAAACATAAAATCAAAAGCCAGTTCCTTATATGGCCTGGACACCGAGATACTGGCTTCATGGCATATATAAAAGGTTAATGCTATAAAAATCAGTAACTATCCTGAACAAGGACCCTGTCAGATCACTGTCAAGGCATAATCCCATCTAAGTTATCACCTGCTGAAGTAAATTAAACTCAAGAAAGTAAACATTTAATGAATATTCATTTGATTTTGATCCAGGATAGGTCTTAGAAATAAGCCTTCTTTTAATTAAAAATAAAAATAATCCAGAAAGCTGACACAGAATGTGAGACACATTGAGCATGGGTCAGCGAGTCAGCATAAGAAAGAATTGGCAGGACTCAGTGAAACTGTTCCAAGGTGTGACTGGAACACCATTCTGTTCATGAAGAGATTTGAAAAATACATTTTCTGGAGAGAACTGAGCCTAACTTCTCTACTACTGAACTGACAAGCCAAAAAAATAAACCTGGTACAAAGGTACCCAGTGGTTCTCAAAATAGCTAACTGTCTCTACAGACTGCAAATACATCAAACTTTGGGCCCAAGACACACACCAATCAATCAACCAACCAACTGACAAACAAGTATTTAACTTTATCCTAAGTGTGCTAGAGGACATTTACAAGTACAAGGCGCAATTCTAGACCTTTAGAAACTTTACATCAAGTTTACAAAATAAGAGAGAAATGAATGGCAAAACCAAACCAACCCAAACAAAAAAACCCATACAACTAAAAGGCTGACAGGATACAAGCCAAGAAGTGGTACAACACTGGAGGCCCAAGGAGAAGGGAAGAGCCCACAGAGGGCTTCTCCAGGAAGGCTAGTGTCATAAGAAAGAGACCAAAAGGGCTTTAGAAAAGTAGAGAAGAGGCCTTCCACTGTTTCGGGTGAAGAACAGTTTGGATTCCCATCTCCAGGGTTGTGGGGAGCCTGAGGGGAAGCCAGAAAGTACATGGAGGAGAAGGCAGCAGCTTGAGGACACCATCAAGGCACAGATACACACAGCTGGGGCACAAGGCTCTAGGGGAAAGGAGGCTGCACTGTGGGAGGCCCAAACAGGGAGCGAATGAACGTGAGCCTTGTCTCAAGTACTGGAGAGCTTCTTGAAGTTTTGGCCTAGGAATGACATGATGAACTATGTTTGGGTCTGTTCTAAACAGATTCATATAAATCTATACTACCGTTGTGAAAGTGCAGGAAGATTTTTTTCTAACCTTATACCAAAAGTTTAACAAACAATGTCTTTTTAAAGACATTTATGCAATATCATATGGCTGTAACTAAGTTTAGTTCAGGCAGCAAATCACATACTGAGTAAGTACTGTAACTACTGAAAGATCCGTTTCAAACAGCTCTCAAGATGATTTCTGAAAGGCGTACCCAAATCCTACTATATACACTTCCTTATACCTCCTCCCCTCAAAGCCTGACTAGCCTCTTTATTTTGCTTTAAGCATTACAGATTTTCTTTTTTTTTTAAATTTTATTTTATTTTATTTTTTTCTTGTTTCAGAACCTTTGTTTATTCACTCATTTCTATGGCCGGCTCAGCCTGCCCTGAGGGCAGAGCTGGCACAGCATGTGGTGCCAGGGATCGAACAGCGGTCCCTGAAGCTGCCCAAGCTTCCCCAAGCAGGCGCTTTAGATCACTGAGCCATCCCGCCAGGCCCCCATGCATTACAGATTTTCTTATGCACCAAAAAAGATGAGTTGTTAGTCATCAATTTGCATGTCATTGGTTCATCGGTCTTTGTTCAGAAATCTTAGTTACAGGTTTGAGACATGGATAAATGCAAACACGCACGGTGGAGGAGACTCTGCTAATGTGCCCACTAAGCAGGCTCACAACCTTCAGGGTATTTCTGGACACAGCCTGATAGGTAGACTCTTCCCTGGTATGTGTGCAGCTGGCCCTAGTTTATCCTTACTTACCTCTGGGGCATCATCTCTCCCTGCCCTGCATCATCACTTCTGAAGGAATTAAAGGCCCAAACTTGCCCAAATGTCAGTTTGTTTGGCTGTTCCAGACTGGGGAAAGGCTTCGGCCACAACACACAATGAGGCAGCTATGACTGGGTGTGTATTGGCTCCAGTCAACCTCAGAGCTTTCCCACCTTTGACCTCCAAAGGCTCTGCAGAGGAACACAGTTTAAAACTGTGCTTTAATCTACCTTAATGTGCACAAAATGGCACAATGATCTTGAGATGAAGGCTGCTGAACCAATAGCAGTTTGGAATGTCTTACACTTTGCTGATTATCACAAAGATGTAAGCATTTTAAAAGTATAAACAATGAAATAATTCCAATAGTAACAAAGACACTTGATTTTGAACAACAAAGGAAGGAAAAATCTGATTAATAAAAGACCTACTTTCTAAAGCTTGGGATATGTTCAACAGAAAATCAAAGATTCATGCTAGTGTCACGATAGGGAAAGAGAAAGGTATCAACCAAAAAAATGCCAATAAAATCTACATGAAGCATATAAAAAGAACTTTCTAAAGCAGTGAACTATTCCAAGTACCTGAAAGTCTCTTAACTGTTTTCTCTTAAGCACTGTTAAGAAAAGGTAGATTAAGCCTTTTAATTTCAAAGTAAAGTTAACAATCTTTTTAATATGTTCAAACACTTAAGATTCCTAGATAAAAAAATAACATGTAAACGTAATACACAGCAATTAAGAGCAAGATTCAACTAAAAGATAAGACATTAAACCCAGTGGTTTTTTTGGTCAAGAATTGTTCTCTTCATTTCTGCCATTCTTTTATTCACAGAGCAGTATATTTGACATTCTGGGGGATACAAGGATGAATTTCCCCCTTTGGTGTCAGAAAAACCCCAAATCAAAATCACAAAATGACCAAAAGCCATGCTGTTTTGAAACTTGTCTTAAACATTAAAAAGCATTTCCAGTTCAAAATGCAAAGGTAACAATTTCCACAGAGAGGACTGTTTGCAAAGAGACCATGTGGTAAACATTTCCTAGGGAAAAAGCAAATGACAAAGGTCAAAGGCAAAGGTCAACTGCAAAGAGCTGCAACATCTCAGCAAGTTACAAATTTAAGGATAACAACAGTTTGAGGGTAGGGGAGATACCCACCTCCCCACCTCTGCAGACTATTACAAACTCAGGTTCAACAAAAAGGCTCTGGCTTTTCTGGGGTGAATATCATGACATCTGTTCTCTTGTCATAACAGCAACTAAGCTGATTCAAGAAAATGTTCTTTCTTTTTCTAGAGCTATTGGTTCATAATTACATGATTTCTCTTGAGCCTTGGCTTCCTCAGAACATGTTCATTCTGCACATCTGCTCTCCTCATACCTGACTACACAAAGGTATCATAAAGAGCAAACCAACAGGTATAAAGAGACCCGCCTTCAGCACAGATCAAAGCAAACAGCCCATGGAGTCCTCTGGAAATCTTGGCTGGCAGCTCTTGTAAATAAAAGTGCTTCTAAAGCAGAAAGCATTCAACTACCGTATTTATATAGGGCGTGATTGACAGGTCAGTTATTAACTTCATAAAAACACAGGCAATGTTAACTAGCAAGAATGTTTGTTCTAGCTGTTCTATCTGAAGGAAAATGAAATCCAAGATAGAATGGCTTGCTCTCTGTTTCTTTTAAGTATTTATTTTAGAACTGTGCAGTATAAAAGAATGTTTTTTCAAGTCAGTGAACTTAAGCTATTTTGCTTACTGTTCTGGAATTTAAGTATGTTGTTATAATTCTTTAGAAAACAAATGTTACATTTACTAAAGGCAAATTCCAATGGTGCGCCCTGATCTTTTCAAGCCCCCAACACGTTTTTATTCTTCTGAATTACTAAAACTAAAGAAATTCTACATTAATTAATCTTTCCTCCAGAGTCCAAATCAGGTAATTAAAGAGCAAGAAGACTTCCTCACAATGCTCTGGATACAACCATGTGTTCCTTTACCTGCTGAAGGCAGCAGGTACAAAGTTTGCCAGATGAGAATAAAATAGCATTTTACCAATATTATGCAAAGGTTTTTCTTTGTTGCTAATACACTCTATCATGTATAGTCATTTACACTAGTACTACAAAGTCGTATGCTTTACTTTTTAAACTCTCTCAGAAATCATGGGGCATGCATGTACATTTATGGTCAGGGTACTCTGTAGATACCCTTTTCATACAATAATTTTTATTTTGAAGTTTAATATGGAAAATGTCCACAACCATGCCATTGGGGACTAACAACAGTGGCAGCAAACTAATGTTTATTTGATTTGAAGATTAATTGCTATAATAGGAACCCTGAGCAATTCTACACAAAGGAAAAATTTTAAAACTTTCATCTGTCCAATCTATACTCATATTTATTTATAAAATATTTTTTTAAGCAGCAAAGAAAAGGTAGAAAATTGGTTTTGCCTTTCTAGAACCACTCAGTATTTTTAAGGGTTATATAAAGTTACCATTTTCTAGCCAAATAGATGCTTATGAAGCGGACCGGTGTTTATGTGCATGCTTGTTTATGTGTTTAATATCCTTAGGCCTCAGAGTTTTTCCATGTGACATAAGTTTTGTTAAATGCCTCTTGAATCTAATTTAAAAGGCTATTTGTTAGCAAAATGCTTCCCTTCTAGCAACTGCTGGCATTGCATGAGATGCACGCTGAACATTAGAGCAAACCCCAAATACCCAGAAAATGCAACCATCCTCATCAGCACCTGTGATGCACCACCATCTTGCTTCCTCCAGCATTCCTACACAGTGTTTCAGAACACAGAACTCTCAGGAAATAAATACTCAGCCTTAGAACATACCCTGGCTGCCGCCTGTCCTTGCCCCTCCCCCTTTCCCTGCAGGACTATATTTTCAAACTAGAATATTTGTTTTGACAGACTTCTGCTTGCTTAATTCCCTGGCAAGGATTTCTTGTGCACTCCTAGCCAGTAATGAACATTTTGCCAGAAATATGCAACTCTTGGCACGACAAAAATAGGAGGAGAAAAAACCATGCCAGCAGAGACTTCCAAAATTAAAGATAAAAGCAGGGACACTGGAGGAAGAGAATCCTTCCCCTTAACATATTATAATTCTCTCATTTTCCCTGTTCCTCTCTCTCATGAGGAAAACCTCCATTTGGCAGTTTCCCATACCTTCCCTATACTATGTAAAGCAATGGGTGACGGGCCTTCAAATCCTGTTTTCTAATTAAAGAACTACTTCACCAAATGAAAAATGTAGGTTAGCTAATCCTACTCTAGGAGAAAATCTCCAAAACAATTTCTTAATAATAGTTTATCAGGAAAATTAAAATCCATTAAATTTATTTAATCCAGTGGAATACTTCTCTTTCATTATTTCTCCAGTTACATTTAAGGAACTAACACTCAGAAACTTAACTATGCAAGATGGTTCCGCTTTCTCCCACTGAGCTCAGTAGGGCTGGGTGGGAGACAAGCCCTCTCCTCCCAGAGCTGAGGGTGTGGGTAAAGTACCTCCCCTACAATCACCCGGGCTCTTGGGAGCTGTATTCCAGAGTAGATTTCCTGTATGGGTGGATTCAGGCACTTCCAAAAAACAAACAAAACAAACCAAAGCAAAATACACATAGATCTTGAAAGAGACAAGCATGTCCCAAATATTAAATTACTGAAAACAATCTCTGCTGACAGATCCTCTTTCTGCTCGCATCACTTAATTACTGGTGCCTCCTGGAGTCCATCTTCACCCCGTTGGGTGATCTCATTCACTGCTGGCACAAACAGCAGCTATCCACAGATGACTCTTACTAGCCCAGACCACATTCCCAGGTTCCAGACCCCAAGGATCTAACTGCCAAGTAGATACATCCCACTAGATGCTCTTCACACATCCCAAAATGGATGCAAGACCGAACATGGTCTCTTCCCTGACCAATTTATTCCTCCTTCTGAATTCTCACCTCTGTGAACTGCCCAAGACCAATCTATCATCCCACTACCCTTCCTCTGCCTTGGTCCCCTCATTCTCCAGCAAGTCTCGTCACATCTACCATTGTACGATCCCAATCAACATCTCCCTCTGTGTGTCATCCTTGACTGCCTAATTTTTGTCTTCCTCTTACCACTTAGTCCACCTATTCCTCCACTATTTTTATTTATTTATTTATTTCTTCTTGTTTCAGAACTTTTGTTCGTTTATTCACTCATTTTTATTATGGCCGGCTCAGCCCGCTCTGAGGGCAGGACTGGCGCAGCATGTGGTGCCGGGGATTGAACCATGGTCCCTGAAGCCGCCCAAGCTTTCCCAAGTAGGGGCCTTAGACCACTGAGCCATCCCGCCAGGCCCTCCTCCACTATTTTTTGCAAAATGTTATGCATCAAAGGAATCCATGACTCAGAACTTTAAATGCATACCTGATGCTATGACTTGAGAGTCACAATGCCTAATGGCACAGTAAAGTATTCAGGAAATGTATTATACCGGATTTTCCCATTATCAACTATCCTCTGGTTCAGTTCTCCTCCTCCTCATCTCTCTCCTTCAAGCTCAGACCATGACTCCACAGGACGCCTTCTCTGGGAATGGAACATTCATGCATTAGGCATATAGCTGAAGCACGTCTTTTTTACTTAACTCCAAGAACCTTGAGGTCAAAGACTGACTTAGTTGAATGTCCAGCATATAACCTGGCATACAGCAGCTGTCCATCAACCCCAATGAGTACACAAATGTGCTGTGCATTTATACTGGATGGTCACTTTTCAGTCTCAACTCAATCACACAAAACCTTAAGAGGTACTTCAATACACGAAATCCATTCAATTCATGAAAGAATGAATGTTTCATTATTCTTCTAATATGACCTTATTTTCTTATCTCTAGCAGGGTACACATTTAATTTTACTCTATTTCCCAAGAAAGAAGATGAGATTAAACCACTGGAAAAACTGGGAAAATTTTGTCACTTTTAGGATTACTGTATATTATTGAACAAAACTTTGATATAACAAAAGTGTAATGCAGGAGTCATTTGGATTTGAATATTAGCTCTGCTTCGTGTTAGATATGAGGCACATAGCAAATTAATCTTCTAAAGTCCAAGTTTCCCCACTGAGAATGGGGAAAATAGTACTACTTATTGAGCATTCCTACTGTAGGCCCATGAAACAATTGTGGACAAGCCCTTTACAAGCTTTGTTATAAAGTTGAGTATACTGATTATTTCTATTATGAACAATAACAGAATGATATTTTCTGCCCCACATAGCAAACACTTAAAGTTAATTACTGTAAATTTGTATTTTTATTTCCCTTGTGGAAAACTGGTCCAAATAATTGGAAAAGCTTCCAAATCTCCGTAGATTTCTACTGAAAGTTAAGCTTTCTACTAAACTGAACTAATCAAACCACATCTGTTTTGAGGCTCATAGTACAAACTGGGAAATAAGAAAAATCATTGACTATTAATAAAAATGTCTGACAAAGAGTCTTAAAAATTTCAACAAAACCATAGCCAGCACAACAGACACGACTATCTACACTGTAGAGACTGTCTAAACTCTTCTGTCACTAATGGAATCTTATATAATATAGCCAGTGCTCCCAGCCCTACAAACTATGAACAGCTCAGTAGATAAATCTCAATAAGCCTCCACATCAAACAGACTGGAAGAAATCAAAAGACCGCTGAGCTAAGCCAGACCAGGCTGATATTTTGGTTTATTGGTTAACTGTTATGCTTGGAAAGGCATAAAGCTTAATTGCAAGGCTTGAGGTGTATGTAAAAAATGCCTGACTTAAGTAGAAATACTGATCATAGCATCTGTCACTAGTTAAAATACATGGAGATCTTTATTCCAGATATTTTTTATTGTTTACGTTTTCAATAAATGAAAATAGTCTGTCACATAGTGACTAAACATGAATCATTGTTTCAGATTTCTCAGAATGCTTGGAAATCCCAGGTGTAAATAAGGGAGTAACACTGCAGTTAATCCAACTCATGTGAAAGTTAAAAGGGGAAAGAATCTGGTTTAGTTTATGGCTTCTAGTGGTATTAACCATAGGTTTTTCACCAATATTAATGAATGCAACACTTTGAAACTCTATATGGAAAAGTGAAATGCAGTGGTTTAATTTGGATCTTTTCACTATTTTCTATTGAATAACTAACTCCATTTTGGCTGAATAAGCAACAAAACTAAACATTTTTTAAAAGCCCTAGAATTCTAGTAAAGATCCAGTAAAGGTTTGCAGACTGAAAACAAGGTCCTCATCACTGTGATGTTCTCATTTTTACCACTGCCAGCGTTGCCCAACTATACACAGGCAGCATTTGCATGGTGGAATTCTACCCCTTGAGAACTTGGCATTTACTTCAGAGTGTGCAACTCTTTTCCAAGAGAATGCATATAAGTCTTAGCATATACCAGGAGCCCCACAGTCAAAAAATGGTGAGATGACAGGTTTGTTCATTCAATTATATTTAAAACAACAGGCACCAAGCAAGAGTGTCCTATACACCAAACATTGGCCCCTGAGCCATAAGCTTCATCACTTTTTTTTTTTTTTTTTTTTTTTGTGGGATCAGGGATTGAACTCAGGTTCTTGTGCTTGCCAGGCAAGCACTTACTCTACTGAGCTATTTACCCGGCCCATCTTCATCACTTCTATTCCTCAGGATGGCTCCAGCAGTAGAGATGGTGCTACAATCGATTATCTTATAACACAAGAGCACAAAGATGAGGAAACCAAGGCCCAAGAACTAACCAACTGCACCAAAAGTTAAGTCTAGTATTGTATACCTATCCCAGCATGCATCTTCCTCATCTATGACATAGGGTAGACTCTCTGACATAAGGCAGACTCTGAATAAGGCATCAGACCTAGTGCTTGCTCTGAAACAAGCCATAGTCAAGTCAGGAAAAACAATTAGAGGAAGAAAGGTTTGTGCTGAAACTGGAAGATGAAAAGTCAGCACAGCTTAAGAACAGACAGGCATTTTCAGAATAGAAAAAGCACAAACAAAGGCACTCAAAGGACCATAAGGAGATTAGCTTGAATAAAGTATATTTGTTGGGGGGTGGTAGCAGGAGTTTAATAAATATTTGTGGGTTTGAATAATAGCAGATAAGGTGAAAAGGGCAAGCCTAAATTACAGAGGGCCTTGAAAGTAAACTTGAGGAAAATATAATTAACCAACAAATAATGTGGGCAAAAATTCAACCTTTCTGGTAATGAAAGCAATGTAAATTGAAACAACATGGTCATTTCCCCCTCCTATTCCCTTGAATTTGTGTTAAAAAAAATTATAGCCACTACTAGGAAGATTGTACATGCTACTAAATTTGTAAATTGGTATCATCTTGTTTAAAAGAAACTCAGTTGTCAATTTCATGGAATATTTAGTCTTTTTAAAAATTATTTTATTTTTTTCTTGTTTCAGAACTTTTGTTTGTTTGTTTATTTATTTATTTTTATGGCTGGCTCAGCCTGCCCTGCGGGCAGGGCTGGTGCAGCATGTGGTGCCAGGGATCAAACTGCTGTCCTTGCAGCCGCCTAAGCTTTCCTAAGCAGGCGCTTTAGACCACTGAGCCATCCTGCTGGGCCCGGAATATTTAGTCTTTTTTTTTTTTTTTTTTTTTTTTTTTTTTTTTTTTTTTTTTTTTTTTTTTTGTCTTTTTGAGACAGGGTCTTGCTATGCAGTTGAGGCTGGCCTTGAGCTCACTTTTGTAGCCCAGGCTGGTCTCGAACTCACACCAATCCTCCTGCCTCAGCCTCCCAAGTGCTGGGATTACAGGCGTGAGCCACCACACCCGGCTTACAGAATATTTAGTCTTTAACCCAGCATCCTCTTTTTGATCATTTATCCCAAATAATCCAGAAAATATGGGCAAAGATAAAATGCATGAGAGATTATTCCTTGAGCCATTTTTTATAATGTGGAAAACTGAGGTAGATTGTGAATGCTCATTGACAGGCAGCTGGTTAAAACAAAAAGAAAACTGGTTTTCAAAAAGAGCAAAGGCCAAATATAGGGATATGGAATTTAAGATGATAAGCAACAGAGGTTAAGAAAATGAAAATTCCTGAGTGAACAGGTGACATGGAAAACTGTTTTCCAAGAAAACCAATTTATAAAGGAGTCTGACAATACATAAGTAGAATACAAAGAGAAGTTATAGCCTCCATCATAGAAGTTACACCCAGGAGCCTCTATGTAGAAAAGAGCTCAACATATTAAAATATTTATCTCATCATTATTAACAATACTTTTATTTATTTATTTATTCTTGTTTCAGAACCTTTATTTGTTTATTCATTCATTTTTTATGGCTGGCTCAGCCTGCCCCGAGGGCAGGGCTGGCGCAGCATGTGGTGCCGGGGATTGAACTGTGGTCCCTGAAGCCGCCCAAGGTTTCCCAAGCAGGCTCTTCAGACCACTGAGCCATCCCGCCGGGCCCAACAATACTTTAAAAATAGGATGGAAATGAAATATTTACTAACAACAGAATCATCAAACTATAATTTGTTCATTATAAGGAACCTAAGCATGTATAAAAAGACAAACTACATGTTCATAAAATTACTACAGATGAAAAATTGCTTCCTATAAATAAAAAGATGCAAAATTGTGTATGAACAATAATTACAAATACAAACATCATGGATAAAGAAAAAAAATGGCAGGAAAATGCACTGAAATGCTTTTGGAAAATATACTAAGACTGCTTTTGGGGTGCAGAGACAACTAAATTTTTCATATTCTCTGTATTTCTCTTAATAGGCATATAATGTCACTTTGAACATACAAAGTAAGCCCAAGAGTTAAACAGAGAACAGTGAGACAGCAAGAGCATAGACCTGCAGAGATTCCAGCATACCCATTCACTCACATGGCTCTCCTGGACTACAGTAGTACATTGGTGGGCATGAGGAGACAGTTACAGCAGCACAACTACCATTTTGAATATAGGGAAAGACTCATCATCTGTGGGTACTCATGTCAGGGAAGTCCTGCAGGACAAAAGGCTGACTGTGGCCTGAGAGAATGGGCTAGGAGAATGGGAGTTTGCAGGCTTGCTGAAAACAGATGGGCGTTTTCATTGGATTCACAACTGCACTCAGGTCTCTACAGATCCAAGATTCTCCTAAGTAAACAGATGTAAAATACAGCTTTGAGGGAAAAAGAGAATAATGCTAACTTATGATTTAGTACTTCTCAAAAGAAACTGAAGATATTGACAATAACAGTGTTTCTAATAATACAGAATACACACCAAAAACCAGGAGTACAGGGACTTGTCAAGATTTGGCCTAGCTCCAAGCATCTCCTACCGTACAGGCTAGAGCACATATATTACACACAGGTCACATAAGAATCCTCAGATGCTTGCCTCTCGGGTTACATTCAAAAAACGGTATGACACCAGATTCTTAACTGGTAATCATTCCCTGTTCTTCCTTCTTATCACTACTGTCACTTCACAGTAAGACTTCTCTCTTATTTTATCATTTTGTGCCTGATGGTTTTGGTTTTGGTTTGTTTCATCACAAGCATAACTGATGCTTCCTAAGAATAAGTTATTCTTGTATCTCCCTGGTTCCTACCATCAAGTTCAGTACACAGTTAATGTTTAACACCTATTTAATGATAAATATCAGACCACATAAACGAAGTTATTCTAGACTAAGATAAATTAAACTAGGAAACATGATTCCTTTTCTGTGATTCAAATTTTTCTATAAAGATTGAACTGCTATACATAAAGCCCTGGAAAAATCATTAACTTTAATTTACTGGGGTTGGGGGCAGGAAGAGAGTTTTTTTCTTTTTTGTCTTTTTGAGACAGGGTCTCGCTGTACAGTTCAGGCTGGCCTTGAGCTCAGTTTTGTAGCCCAGGCTGGTCTCGAACTCTCACTGATCCTCCTGCCTCAGCCTCCCCGAGTGCTGGGATTACAGGCATGCGCCACCATGCCCAGCTCAGGAAGAGATTTCTAGAGAAACAAATCACCACAAAAAAAAATTCTATGGATTCCATAAAATTCAATTTTTATAGGCAAGCCAATCAGTTTGGAACAAGGGCAAGAGTTTAAAGATAGTCAGAACTAAAAACATGGTAGATAAAAACAATCAAGTGTTTAAGAATTTCTACATATGCAAAGGCCACCATCTAGCACATGAAATGCATTTGTCCAAAGACATTAATGTTATAAACGGTGGCACTGTAGGTAACCCATACAAATTACTTACTTCAACATTGAAACATTGTATTTCTATGTTTAAAAATTGAAACCCAGGCTATTACCATATTGGTCAGTAATCAAAACAAGATACACTGATGAAAGAATTTCTTTTACTTGATGAAATATTGAAGTTTTAGTAAAAATTGGCTTAAATAAAGCTTAATAGAGATGACGACCTGCGCTGAGTTTCTGGGGAAAACTGGACTCTGCCACTCTTAGAATCTGCCAGCAACTCTGTGACATTAGTGCATATAATTTCATTCCTAAATACAGGTAAGGGAGGACTACCACAAAGCCTGCTCTGTGTTTACCATACCTGAAGTAATAAGAGAAAGAAGTGGTCAGGTGAGATCTTTCTCACCTTAATAAAAGAATCCAAACAGATGGAGGGAGAAAGAGGTTTAAGGAGAATGGGAGTGATTGCCCTGGCACAGCAGATGCACCAAAGGCAAGCCACAGCACAGAGAGTGGCAAGGCATGCAGGCCCCTCCCAGTAAAGAACGCGGAGTCCTCAGAGCTGCCTTTGTGTACAGTTTATGGCACAGTTGTGGCCAAGACTTACTGTTCTTCAAAGATTTAGACCCTGTTTTACATATGTCTATAATTCCCTCAGTGTTCACAATCTTTTCTTTTTTCAGAACCAGGGATTGAACTCAGGCCCTAGAGCTTACCAGGCAAGTGCTTACTCTACTAAGCTATCTATCTCCCCAGCTTCAGAGCCTTTAATAAGTATATTTGCTGAGAAAATGAAAAATGGTGGCTCACCTAAATTGGACACCAACCCTATAAAAATGGAACCATGGACATAGGATGGCTTTGAGCTGGAAGTGAAAGGATCAAGTGAACACAGGTGGAAGTACATAAAAGTCCACTATACATACTAAATCAGTTGATCAGAAGTTGAGTGATCATAAAAATAAACACAGCAAAGACCAAGATATTCTAATAGACAGAGAAGGAGATGTCTTAGAATTGTGTTTATAAAGTAGAAAATTCTAGCCCTCTAAGCCTTAGCAAACTGGATCAGATTTAGCAATCCTTGAAAACTACTTTTATCCCATCTTCTGTCCAGCCCAGTTGGCTTGCCCTTACTTAGATGGCTGCATGTTCCAGTTCTACAGAAGTAGTCTATTTGGAACGAAACAGAGTTTAGAGGTAAGAAAAGAAAGAAATCTAATGGAGAGAGATTATTAAAGATAGTTGGGTTAATTTGAGTTCAGAGCCCAAAACAGTCACATCAAAATATCACATTTAATTTAAATAGATTTTTTTTTTACTCAGAAGTAAAAATAATTAAGTACCAATCCCAATAAATTTAGAAAGATGATTTTACTTTTCATCATTTGATTTTATGATTAGAAATCAATTTTACAATATATGGGTCCAATTCCAAAGTGAATCAGAGTTGTTATGAATAAAATAAGTTAACTTTCTATTAGCTTACAAGAGATTATGAGCCAGTGAGACATTTCACATGTACTACAGCATTTTCAGGCTTTCGCTAGATTGTTTCCAAATGTGTGTGAAAACACACACTTTCTCACTGGGCAGTGTAGCTAGTCCCACCAGGATCCATGTTCTGAAGGCTTGGACAGTGTTGAGTAAGTGTTGAGGTAGCAGGTCCTTCTAGGGCCATGGTCTGCTGACAGGTCATTAGACTATGGAGCCTCAGCCTTCACGAATGGGTTAAAGTTGTCATGAGGAATGGGGTCAGGTCTCCTGGACAGAGTGAGCTGTTACAAAGGAGGGTCACATTATGTACCTGGCCTTGCTACACACAATTAGTTCCCTTCTGCTTCTCCACAGTACTGTGATACAGCCAGGGACCGCCCTCTCCAGCAGACCAGCATCTGATCATTTATGGCCACCAGCTTTCTTTATATATGACCTAGCGTTAAGTATTCTGTTACAGTAACACAAAATGGACTAAGACACTAGGTAAAGATTTTAAAAGACAAGCTGCTTTTAAGAATAAATTCTACATGCTGAGCATGGCAGTACATGCCTGTGATCCCAGCATTCAGGTGGCTGAGGCAGGGGGATCACTGTGCATTCGAGGCCAGCCTGGGTTACACAAGCAAGTTCAAGGTTAGCCTGCACTACATAGTAAGACCCTGTCTCAAAAAAAACACAAAACATTTTTTTTAAAAAGAATAAATTACACAGAACAATGTACCCAGACATTTGCTCAACTTCCTATCTTCCTACAATTTTATGTAGGATATATATATATATAAAGGAAAAATGCTTTTGTATTAGACTAAAATACTGCATATATTATCTTCCTATATTTAAGTCACCATTTTTTTTTTTTTTTGTCTTTTTGAGACAGGGTCTCACTGTGCAGTTCAGGCTGGCCTTGAGCTCAGTTTTGTAGCCCAGGCTGGTCTCCAACTTTCACCGATCCTCCTGCCTCAGCTTCCTGAGTGCTGGGATTACAGGCGTGCGCCACCACGCCCGGCTTTAAGTCACCATTTTTAATGAAAATGTTTTCAAAACTTCTGAGATGGCCCAGAAGAACACAGCAGCAGATATAACTAGTTGCCTAAACAGCATTCATTCCCCCATCCTAGCCTTCCTTTCAATCACCCTGACTTTGGTTGGAAATTTACCCTTTTCAAAATAGTCATATGCTTTAGAGGGCTGGCATCAACCCCAGACCTAAATGGAGAACTCTGATGAGTCTAAGCTAATTATGGTCGATCCACTTCCTTCACCAGGGTTCAGTTGGGGCATGCTCAGATGTTAATTCTTGGCAATAAGATATGGTGAAGAATAGTCTACAGGTGTGGAGGTAGAGACATAAGAACACACGCAGGAAGAGGTACTACTGCTTTTAAAAAGAAAGAGCTGGGCATGGTGGCACACCTCAACACCTGCCTGAACTACAAAATGAGATGTCTCAAAAAGCATAAATGAATGAAAAAATCAAAGAAAGCGGGGACAGAGAAGGCCACTAGGATATTGTGCATAGATTCTGCAACCTCTGGATGTGATAACATCCTACAGCCACCAAGAAAGCTTTCCTGAGTCTATACCATCACATCTGTGATGCACCATAGAAACAAGGAGGGAAATATGGGTCTCTGATTATGTTTTCAACCTGAAATGAATGAATCCTCCTTAATCTGGCTATATGGGATTATTTTCCTTGTTTAATTTTAATTTGGGTTTTCTATTAGTGGGTGGCATCCCAACGTATTCTAAGTACTTTAAGCCTGCGTTATTACAAGCTTATATTTATACTTTGGCAAGTGGAGTTATTATTTGGGAGATGAAGGATAATAACAACTGAATACAGTGCTTAATTTATTACCAAGACAAACAGTCCAAAGGTACAGAACTCAGTCTTCCAAGATAATGCAAAGTCTGCCTTCTATATGTCAAAGCTGGTTACTAGAGTAAGTACCCAACTTATAAAGAAGTTCCATTCTGGGAGAACATTTGCAAGTCAGATTTATTCATAATCCAACAAATTGGCTCTTACATAATGTACCTGTGAACCTTATACAGTACTCTAGAGAGCCCTTCCTGGTCCTCATCTTGGTCAAGAAGTTTATATTTGTAATCCTAAGGATAAATTACTGGAATCCCATCAAGTTAATTCCAATTTACCTCTTCCAGCACAACTCATGTGGGAATAAAGACACTAAAGCATATTCATAATTATGGGGAGCCAAGGAGTCCTGAGTCTAGCCAAAAACATATCCTGAACAAAAGTCCTTACTCAGAACGAAACCCCACTTTTATTCATTTGTGAAGAGGGGAATGGCTTGAGGATGAGTGACCAAATGTGACAGGAAGTTCATGAGTGACATGAGCTGGGCTCTGTCATACATGAGAGAAGGATACACATAAAGAGTAATTTGCATTGTACTACTGAGATAGTATCTAATGTTACAGGGGATGGCACTTCAGCTTGAATGTGTAATCTTTCAAGCCCCAGTGAAGTCATAGCATTGGCTCTTTGTCCCATCTAGACCTGGTTCATACTGAAGAGCAGCAGGTGTAGGGCATCAGGAAAACATGCAAGCTGTCTTCAAAGACTACCACCAGCACCTCAGCTAGACCAAGATGCATTGCTTAAAGCCAACTGTGAGGGGATAAGGAAAAGTCCTAGTGAGTTCTGCACACATCAATACAGGGAAGTAGGGTCAGTACAGCTAAAATGGAGATGATCAATCTTCTTTCAGAAAGAGTTGCTCTGGTGGCCTTCCACAAGTACATCTGTCAAAGTCTGCAGCTCAGATGCCTGTGAGTCAGGGCCTTACTGTACTCTGCTTCCTACTCCCTCTCTGCCCACATCCTCTCCACAAACACCAAAACACAGACAGATACATCACAAGTCTGACAGATTACATACTTGGGTGTTGATCAGTTCTTCAACTGCTAGAAGAATTACTTTCCCATATCCAAAATTGAGGCTTTGGGAAAATGGAAAGTATTCCTTCTAATAAAATGCTAGATTCTACTATAAAATATGAAGTTTGTTTGCCTAAAGAGGCATTTTAATTATAACAGGATTTTTAAAAGTCTGTAATTATGAAATGTATAGATGTACATGTACTATCTCATACATATAGAATGCTTTCCAATTTTTATTTGGTAAATTAGAATAATTTACATTGTATTTAACTACAACTAAACTTAAGTGTTTCTGTTGCTACCAAGATAATCAGAAAGGAATACCTTTTTAAAAAAAAATCTGGTGATGCTCCTAATAACCAGAAATATGACTTTCACCTGACCTAATTATTATCCCCCATATTAAACTACAGATGTTCTTTGCAAGAAAGATAGAAGGTCAAGTAAGTAATTTAGGGAAGTACTGCATGCTATACCCATGAAGAGCCACAAGACACAATGTAGTGTATTATATATTCTAAGACAGTAGTGGTGAACCTATGGCATGCCTGTTACTCATTTTTCTTTTAAGAAAAAGATATTAATGAGTTGTTTTGTCTAAACTAAAACCTCAGGATTCAGGTTTAATTGCAGTGTTGGTACTCTGTGATAAATAAGTGGGTTTTGGGCTGCAGTTTGGGCAGTCATCTCTAAAAGGTTCACTATCACTGCTTTAAGAGATAATGCCATAAAGAAAATTACTTAATCTCATACTTCTGTTTACTAAAACAAAAAAGTCAACTTATTAGTAAATACCTTTTAATTTTTCAGAGAAAACTAGCATTTCTTAAAAGGTAGGAAATATTCCTCATAGCACACGCACTAATCAATTTAGAAATGACAAAAAGAATAAATGCAACAATGATCATACCAGGTTATTCACAAGAGAGTCTCTTCCAGGGCTTTGCATTATTCTGCTAATAAGTAACAGAATGGACTTACTTCTCAAGTGGTTCTTAAGGCAAAGGTTTTTTAATCATAGATGGGAAATGTATAGATATAGGATTATCTGGCATTTTGTATATTTGTTTTACACTCACTGCTAGGCACTCAAAACGTAGTGCCGTGCCTGCATAGAGAAAGCGATGATCCATGAATCCATGCTCCAGGAATGAATGCCATCATCATGCCCTCTCTGTCATGGTCTGGGGTCCCAACTGCCATATCTTTCTTTGTGTCAGGTAAACTCATATGCAATACCCTATTCTATCAATGCAAATCTTGCCTCTTACTTCAAGTCTAGATTTTTTTTTTTTTTTTTGCAGTTCTGGGGATGGAACTCTGAACACTGTACTTGCCAGGCAGGCGTTTATGCTGCTGAGTTATATCCCTAGCCCCAAGTCCAAATTAACCTGTACTGTTGCCTGGGGCTTGACCTCATCCTTCTGAGCTTGTATTCCCTGACAATCAGTACTAGAAAGTTTACTAATCATAGTTCCTAAAATAGCTCACAAGTTAGTCTTAACTCTTAATAAACAATAAACTCTTTGAAATCTACAACTATTTTGGTATGTTCTAGAAGTATCTAATACATATGCAGTGATAAAGTGTATTGATTATTCTGTATACATAAAGTTCAGCATATAACTACAGTTGAAAATTTCCATCATTTCAAAACTATACATCACTAAAACTAGTATTTACAAGGACTAATTTTTGAATAAGAAAGAAATATTATCTGAGTTGTAAAGAAACTGTTCTTTCAGCTTTAACCTCTCTGGCTGTATTTTTTTCAGTTGGAAAATAGCGCTGGAATATTTCTCTACAGGTAGGGAATGGGCAACAAATACTGCTTATAAGCAAATCTGACGTCTTAAATTATGTAAGCTTGGTATTACATTATATTAGTCTGGCTCATATAAAATGTAAGCTGCAAAAATACCAAAGTTAAGAAAAAATATTTACTCATGCTTTTACTAAGATGCAGGAGGAGGATGAATGCATTGCCAAAATTCCACAGAACATGCTCAGACGAAAGCCACAATGCCTTAGTTATTAAAGGAGGAAATGGCCTGAAGCACTACTTAGGAACCAAGATCACTTGGTCTATGCAAGAGTCAATATTTAAGAACACAATGACTAATTTCGAATTTAAATTCATGAACAGATTCTTTTTAAGAATTTCTTTCTGGTTAAACGTTTTACTTGTGGTTTTCCTACCTGCAATCCATGAACCTAATAATAAATAAAAACTTGAAATATGAAACTCTTCAGTAGGCTAAAGTGTACATATAAGCTTAATTCTGATTTTAAGAACTTTTAACAAGGGCTACCCAAGATTTTCCCTTTATTTCTTAGTCTCCAAAAATACTCATCTATCTACATTTATCTATTCACTGAGTGTTTTACAAGCATCTGTGGAAAATACATGAATGGTACCTCCTCACTGTCAAAATATTGGGGTGTTAATTTCAAATTATTTATTTATTTATTTATTTATTTATTTATTTATTGTTTCAGAACCTTTGTTTATTCACTCATTTTTATGGCCGGCTCAGCCCACTCCAAGGTCAGGGCTGGTGCAGCATGTGGTGCCGGGGATCGAACTGCAGTCCCTGAAGTTGCCCAAGCTTTCCCAAGCAGGCGCTTTAGACCACTGAGTCATCTCACCGGGCCCCTCAAATCATTAATAATTAAAATCCTATGACAAGTGCTTCTTTGGTTGCCTTGTTTCTTTTTGGTGTTTTTTTTTTTTTGTCTTTTTGAGACAGGGTCTCGCTATGCAGTTGAGATTGGCCTTGAGCTCACTTTTGTAGCCCAGGCTGGTCTCGAACTCGCACCGATCCTCCTGCCTCAGCCTCCCGAGTGCTGGGATTACAGGTGTGCGCCACCACGCCCGGCTGGTGTTTTTTTTTTTTTT